>JARJEC010008318.1:0-39680 GCA_030264575.1 Tachinus sp. AB-2021 | reverse complement strand
TTTTTTCTTTTGCGATTTGCCTAAGCTGTTTTTGTATTTCTCTTTCTTGGTATGTCATGTCATCTTCAATGTATATTTTTGTTTCTTTGATCTTGTATTTGTTTTTTGCTATGCTTATTTTATCTTGCTAACTTGCTAACTTTGCTAAAATGATGTCTTTCTTAATCTCATTGGCTTGATCTTCAGTTCTGATTCTAGAAAATCTACCACTTTGGTCTTAAATTACTTTTAAGCATACCATACTTGAGGATTATGTTGTTCCTTCTATTTTCCTTATATTGTTTCTCAATTTTAGATTCTAGGGTCTGGATTCTGTGGAGTATCTAATTCTTCTTACTTCTCCATTCTGTTTCTTTTATTTTTATTTCGCCTTTTATCTGTTCTAGTTCGATATTGGTTTTCAGCAGTTCCAAGTGTATGGTCTCGTATAGTCTTTGTGAAACCGAAACCTTCGTTCATGTCTGCTTTTAGATCCATAATCGCTTTTAGTACTTTGTTAATTTCTTGGCTTGTTTCTGCTTTTTTTAGTGGCGATCTTGCTATAACTCCACTTAATCTTTTTAATAGAATGTAGATATTTTGTTCACACTATGCAAAAAATACACAAATTTTCTTATTTTTCTATTGCAAAGTTTAAATTTTTTTAGACCGTAATCAATGCCGACATCTCAATAATCAGTAAATTATGTACAATGCAACCAAGCTACCATGGCATTTGCGTTTAATGTTGAGGTGGAGAGAGGTCGGAAAAATATTATATATTAAATTAAAAAAATTGCTTCTTAAGATAATCTTTCAACACATCTAAAGGTGGGCGTGCTTCATTATAGTCATAGATAACTACCCATGAGCATTTGATGACATTGTGCTTTGCCAGTATTGTCGATTTTGCAAAATCCAACCCAATAGCCAATAATGATATAGATACATTCGTCACACAAACACATCCTAAGCTTGCTCTACAATTATACGGAGCGCGGCTAACATAAAAATATTTGTTTATGTCTCGAACTGTTTACCATGCCATATTGTACATGAAGCCTATGGAAGTTTGCATCCTTTTCTAGCTGGCCATGTAAGGCCGGTCGTACAATATTTGAATATGAGTTGTAAGGCTACTTGTTTTTGTCTTAAGAAATTCAAAATGTTGCTCCTTTTGATCAACAATTAGTGTCGGTTGATGTTCAGTTTTTAGTATTCTTTATTCTACCCGTCGTACAGTTTTTGCATTGGTGATTTAGAAACTTCTCCGCATAAATGCTAGTCACATCCTAATATTTTGTCGGTTTACAATCAAAACACATTAAAGACCTAAAAGTTTTTAAATAATTAATTTAAATTTATAACTACATTATTTTTTAAATGTATAGTCAACAATTGACATTTGTATCTTAACAATGTCAACATTTTTGTGACTATATTAAATACTGACTGTTGTATCAGCAATTAAGTATGTGATTTAAAGATTAATGCAAAATATTCAAATTCTGAAAATTGTGACTTAATGCGTTTTGTTTGAAGACCGACAACTTCAACATTTTGTCATAATCACATAAACAATAAATAAATAATAATTATTTTAAATACACAAAACCAAAATACTTATTAATATAACAGAATAATTTATAAATTCTAACCTAATTAAATTATTTGACCGTCTGCGCTGAAATATGTTGGTTTACAATATTCCATTTTAATTTTTAAATAAGATAGTGCATCATTTTTTAGCAATGAATTTCATTCTAAATGATCAATAATCAGATAAGTGCTGATGAAGGGAGTTGTGATTTCCCGAAACGTTTGCTAATCTTAAGCAGAATAATAAATATTTATTAATCATAAGAGCCGTTAATCAATTACCCTAATTAAATTATGTTTCACAACTACTTGTCAAATCTAAAAGTCAAATCAATGGATTTAACAAAGTAAATTAATTAAAATTTTGCTTTGTGCAGTAAATTAATAACTCTATAATAAAAGACAAGCAGATTATTTCTATATAGGATAAAGTCATGTTTCGTTACTACTGTTTTGCCTGTTGTAAAGTTTATTTCCACTAATAAATCCATTAATCAAATTGTTATGTTCTTTTAATATTTGAGAAATTTTGTTTTGTTCACTTTACCATGCAATCACCAACCATGCCGTCTACGCGGTTTTGAATATTTTTGCAGAGGCTTCCACATACAGTTTTTTTGTATTGTGTAGGTAAACTAATCTTAATAGAATATTTTGGTATAAGACCTAACCAACTGGCTAACTTGTTCTGCGAGCTTCCTATCTAAACAATTATTTTCACTTTTTTGATAATGTTTTTTTTAAATTTTTCTAATCTTTCTATAATAATGGCTAACTGTGTTTTGTTTTTTTGACAACATATGGCATATTTCAAATATTTTTTTAGTTTAAAGTTTCAATTGACTCACTACATATTTGTTTCTTTCAAATAAAGAGAAGTTAGAAACTCCTGCATGTAGCAAACTGGTATGCTGTGCAAAATTATATTTTGTTTATATTTATGTTATTGATATTTGGTAAAATATTAGAATTTTAAATAACTATTTGAAGAAATAAACACTTTCTACTAAATTGATACAAATAACTGAAATTTAGATACAAATATTATTGCGGCTATTGTAAACCGTCCAAAATTAAGTTTATATCACAATAAAAAATATTCTATAAAATAATAATTAAAAATAAATGTTGAATGTTAACTAATAATGATATTTTTTGTATAAATTGTTCTGATATATCTTTGTAGAAAGATATACTGTAAGCCGGTATTAAAATGTACAACAAATTCAAAGTATACGCTAATAGAATATCGTGATTCAAAATATGTAATACAATTTTATAAATAAAATTATGCAGTTGTGAAAGTTTTTAAATACTGAATATAATCTAAATGCTTCGCCATCTAACAGCCGTATTGATAAGAAATATCCGGAAATGTATAGTGTAGAAACGAATCAAATCTGTGTGCGCATGATTGCGTTCACAAAACATAGAACACTGCATTGGTTGAAGATATAATAAAAGCATTCTTCGTTTTGTAAATATAGATGTAGATAATATCATTAATTTTATGAAAAACTTATTAATTATAATAATTTTCGTTTAAAAATGTAATTTAATCAAAAAGTTTTCAGCCGAAAAGGATGATACAACGTTATCTTAATCTATCGATTCGGCTTGCGTAACCAATATTGCGCTTTCAGCGATTGCACACTTGAATATCTATTAAGTATCTTCCAATTTGTTCTTTGGAGACCACTTCTTGCACCAAACATCAATCTTAAGTGAGAATTCAAGTAAAAATAGGAAACCATCAATTGTGCGGATAATTTTGATGAAAGCGCAGCACTGCGCAAGACTACCCATGCAGTGGGAGAGAGAGAAATTCCTGCTGTAGAAAGCTCATAACTAAAAGCTCGTGCTTTCGAGTACTCACAATGTGACGGCAACTCCTCTCTTTTGCATATATAACCACCTTAGTACATAAAAATATAAATAAACATAATCCGTATTAATAAAACCCCATTCTAAATAATAAATCTAACACGAAAATGCACAAAAGACTCCTGTTTCAATTAATTCAATGCCTGTCCGAGTTAAACAAAGCCTTTTAAAATCATTGTGAGTGTTTGGTGAATGATTGTACATAAAAGGAATTTAAAGGTATACATATTTAATGTTTTGAAACGATTGGATGTTTTTTACGTGACCCATTTACTTATTATGGTCTAGATAAATAAATATCAATTAATTGCGTTAGAAAGGAATGCCTTTTGCTTTGAGAAGAATTTTTAATTTAAATTCTAATGTAGGATTAATATGAGAAAAGTTCGACAGGAACTCAAGGAATGCTCAGATTATTAAAAGTAACTTTTATATTAATATGAATTTTTGATGGAACAAATTCATTCATTGAGAGAAATGTCGCAATATCGAATTTTTATTTGTTTGTTTTAAACATAACCTTTAATGTTTGACTGCAGAAATTAGAGTAGCGATTGAATTTAATTAATTTATGTGCTCTATTTAGGTTAAAATCTTAAAAGCATGCTGTTGTTTTATAATGAATTATACATTCACTTCACCTACTGCCTATAACTTGGGTGATCATGCGGGTGGCATGAAATATGCATGGTCTGCAAAATACGCAATAGGCACTAAAAATCCTACGAAGTTTTACATTTTTTTTTTAAAGAAATATTATAAGTAATGAAATAAGAAAAAGAAGTAATAATATAAATAGTATTAAATCAAACCAATTTACAAGTTTCAAATTAAGTTTCAATGCATAATTTATCTTTTTAAACAGAAATATTACTAATTAAGTAGTTGAAATAATTTATTAATAATATATTCATTTTTTGTTATTTTAACATGGAATAATTGTATTTGATTTGAAAAAGAATTACATTCGTTGTAAATTTTTGCTATTTATGCTTTGTTCAACTTTTATTATTTTTAAATAGTTTTATTGGGCTTAATAGGAATATAAGTATCTCTGATATTTTCATGTATTGGAGATGCGATCAAATTAAACTGTCGGGCAGATTATTGTGCGATGCTATTGCCAGCATCGGGCAGTAATGCCGCGGTTAACTGACTTAATTAGGTCAGCAAAATGATGGTAGCTGTAATGGATTACGGAAGAAGTGCGTAGTTATTTCTAGCTTGCTCTTTCATTGTGAATTGTCGGGAATAAAAGCATTCGCACTATGATTAAATCTAATGCTTAATTGGTTTAAAAAGGACGATAAAACTTTGTTTAATATTTTATAGTAAAATATAAATATGACTTCATCATTACATTAAAAATGTTGTTATATTACAACAGTTTTGTATGTTGAATTGTAACTATTAAATCTAAAGTATTTAACTTTTATATAAGAGATAACAATAGCAATCATATTAACTGCACAATTAGCTAAAGCAAGATAAAATTACCGCTATAATTTAATTTTGAGAAAGTTTGTTAATGTGCAGGTCTTTTTTATTTTTTATTTATTTTTAGATTGTTTTGTTAAATTTTAAATTTTATTATAGTTAAAATTACCCCAAAACAACTTCAATCTAATTTTTGGAAGGCACAATGTCTGGGTAAAGTGAAACATTATGGTTAAAAATATTCAATATAATTTTATTTAACCAAAACTTTTATATAACTTAATTCTTTAATGACTTAATAGCTGGATATTTATTGTATTTTTGAAATTTCTTAATAATTTTTAATTTTTATTTGTTCTTATTTCATGCTTAGTCTTATTTATTTTTTTAGTTTTATTTTATTAATTCGGCTAGTTTTGATTATTTCTAATATTATATAAGTCAAAGTGGTGGTGTGTCCTTCTTGTAAACGATAACGGATCTACCAAACAATATAATTGAGAGGCAACCAGAATCACGATAACCAATCTGGTCATGTAGTTAACAGGATTAAATAAAAAGTATAAAATCCAGCACACAATTCCACTCTATTACAAGCGCACTATAATCAAATGCAGATAGTTATTATAGATTCATATTAATGTCACCTCGGTATATTGATGAGCTTATAATAACTAAATAAGCAATTATGATTATTAAATTAATTAGATTTGCTTAAATATATAACATTGTTTCAATAATTATTGATTAAAGTACATACAAAAACAATGTATAAATAAAATTTGATGGAAAAATCATTGTTGTTTATCTCAAATAAAAGTGTTTCAACAACGAAATTGTACAGCATAGAAGAGTTAATTGAATAAAATAACTTTTAAAATTGTTAGTGAGGACTTTGCCTCGTCAATTTACTTTAAAACATTCTTCGCTTTGACATACTTTATTAACTGTAAAATAATTTGTTACAGAAAACTTGTTACTTAAAGCCAATAATGATTACTATTTAACAATAATTGTTTATTGTTTTAGCAACGCCACAAATAAAATGTTATATTAAAGAACGTGCTCATACATGTTTTGAAAATTAAATTTAAAAAAAATTGTAGTGTTCAAAATACAAATAGTATATACTTAGTAGTCTTTTAAAATATTGTATATTTAAAATTTTGTCTTATATACATTACAGCCATACATGCTACATTATTTCAAAGTCTGAAACATCCTAATACACTATCCCTTTCAATTTAAACCCAGCAATTCCAGTTATTTATCCACCCCAACGTAACTAACTCTCGGCTTTGCAACATATGGAACATTTTGCGAAAGTATATAATTACGCTTAATGTTTTTAATTAACGTTATTATTATTTTTTAATAATATAATCTTAGACTATACAAAACGACTAAAACTAACAAAAAAATAAAAATTTAAAAATAACTAGAATTTTTTAATTGTTTTCAATTCAATGACAACATTTATGATTATTTTTCACTATGTAAGAAAATGTCAATTTAGGACACATAATTTATTTTCTGAACTAATCAGCAGCGCACTATACGTCTCCTGGCTAATTAAAATAAAAATAATTTACAATTTACTTCACTGGGTGAAAATAATCAATAAATTTTCCATTACATTTTTTTTTCAAAAATGTTGCTCTGGTGGCATGTCCATTATGGCAGATTGCAAATAGACATCGTCAGGCACGGCGAACCTTGGATCTACATCAACCGGTACAATTTGCTAAAAAATTAATGGTATTTTAGCTATTAGAGCTAAATTTTTATAGTAACAGATACTTGTACAAATACTCAACAGATTATTTTATAATTATGCTGACACAGTTATTTGCAGTCATCATGAATAGTGCACAAACAGTGCAAAATGCTACAAATACTACAAAATGAACGTTTATAAAGTAACAAAGAATATAATATCAAATATGTAGCTATGTACCATAGATTGATAAAGGCTTCTTAAAAACAGGGAAAAACAGTTTTAAACTCTCCAGTTTAAAGCATTTTTAGTTTTAAAAAGCATATGTTTTGGTAATGAACAGATTGAATGCTGTTTTATTTTTCAGGCTTTTTGTTCAGGAGGAAATTTTTATTATCTTTATTACATAAATTGTTTTTATCATTTTGTAATTTATCTTTGTAGATAGTCACTATAAATTATGATTAATATAAGATTAATTACACCTTTCAATGATGGCTTCTTATTAACTATATCTTTTCTAATTATACTTCAAAAAGCATAAAGTGTAATTCAGATTTGTTAGTAGTAATTCAGAAAGCATCACATGTAATTCAGAATAGTCAGATGCAATTCAGAAAGCACTACATGCAATTCAGAAGAGTCAAATAAAATTCAGTAAGCATTACATGCAATTTAAAGAAATTAATCGTAATTCAGTAAACAACAAATGTAGTTTAGAATATGTTGAATATAAGCCCAATTATTCTGATTTATATTGGATATAATGAATGCATTATACTTTAGTTTTTGTGTCAATTTTAAGTTAACAATGTTATAATTTACTTTTTAAAATAAATTTATTAGGTAAATACATAGTACAAACATAATTTTCAATTTGAATTTTGTCCTACACCTAATTTTCCTTTTTCAGAAATCTTTAAAAAAAATCCATGATCGTCACGCAAAATGTATAATTTCATACTAAGTATAGCCTTTAATGACTGTAAATGTTATTGTCAATATTTACAATAACAACTTTGTAAAATATTAGTTGTGAAATATTTTTAAAAAAATTAGTAAAATTGAATGTATTGCAGTACTGGAAATCTGTTATAACCCAAAAAGGTGTAATCTGAATTGCAATTAGCATTTTGTGTTGTTCTCTGAATTACAACTGACTATTCTCAATTACATTTTTGGTTTGCTGAATTGTAATTGACCCATCTGAATTACAAATGATGCTTTCTGAATTTTATTTAACTAATCTGAACTATATTTGATACTTTCTCAATTAATGATTACTGAATTACACCTGGAAAAGGTGTAGTATTACTACTATCATAATTATTGTTACTGCTCCAATTGCTAAAGTAGTAATTACATCTTTCAAGCAAATTATACATGCTTTTGTGGCAAGTGTTGCATATTCTAGTAAATATAGTAAACATCAAACTAGAACATTTTCAAGCAAATCGTTGCTGCATTGTACCCTCTTCACTTCTTTTATATTTTAATACAAATTGCTAAGATCTCATGAGAACAGTAAACATTAAAAGATACTAGAGCAAATTATTTATTTAAATTATTATTTAATTTGCTATAGTTTTATTTAAACTCTTTGATACTTATATCGAGATTTTAGAGATATTAGAGATAATGCAATTATTATAATTTAAAAATTGAATGGTGGTAGCCTTTAGTAGGTGATATTGAATTTTAATAAATAAAACAAGTTTTTATATCACAAAAAACATTTATTAAACCGGACTAGTTTTGACCAATTACCAGGTTATCATCATACGTAAGTCAACTTATACGAACGCGACAATTCCATATGACTCTATCCATCCCAATAGTCACAAATTTGCTGCTTATCACTCAATGATACATAGAGCCTTTAGCCTTCCATTGACAAAAAATGCTCCACAAAAAGAGCTAAACAAAATTATTTCAATAGGTTGTAGGTTTCCACCAAACGTAATTAATATAAATTATCAATAAAAAAACAGTACAGCTTCACTATGCAATCAATCTATCCAAAAATTCTATTCTGTCCCCAAATAATATATTTTCATTTCATATTTTGGCAATATTTCAGAAAAAATAGGAGGTATTCTCAGTAAATTTAATTATCACGTAGCTTTTAAAAATATTACCAAACTGTCCACCCTATTTAAATTAAAAGACAGCACAGAGAAATTAATAAAATCCGGAGTCTAAGAGTTATGTTGTACCATATATGATGCTCGATATATAGGACAAACAGGAACAAATTTTGATATAAGATTTAAGAAACACTACCAGTCTTTTAGACTGTCTCATTCCGATAGCACAATTGCTAATAATTTTTTCCAAAGTATTTAATTTTTATTTTTTATTTCATTCCGGCCATTGATCAACTAAAAATTTTATATTAATGTAGTAAAAGTAAAAAATTTAATTTTTTAAAATCACTCGAAATATTTAAAGCTAAGAATAGTCTTTCGGTGAATTTACTTAATGATCAAACCAACTTATATCAATCAAAATTCTTTAAAGTTTAATCTTTTGTAGAATGTTCTAGTATAATAATGCTCATTAAGTAATTATTCCACTAATCGCCCATCCTCACTGTTTTTAAATATATAGTTAACCAAGTTTAATTGAATCTTTGTAATTATTATTAACCCCACTTTTTATTCTGTTTTATCTGTGTCCTGTATATTGTAATCCTAATTACAGATAATGTATTATTTTTGTAATTTTCGGTTGCATTATATTTGTTTCTATCACCGTATGATGATGACCAGGCAATTGGTCGAAACTAGTTATTTAATAAATATTTTTTTGTGATAAGATATATAAATAGTTGTTTTATTTATTTTTTAATTACTTTAATTTAATTTAATAATAAATGATAATTTAATAACTAAATAATAGTATATTATTATATCAGCAAGTAAAAAAGGATTTTATCTATAAAAATAAAGGTTGTCGGTAATTATTTGAGTTGGAAAAAAAAACATATTATGATGACCAGGTAAATTGTCGAAACTAGTCTGGTTTAATAAATATATTTTTCATGATAAGATTTATAAAAAATTGTTTTATTTATTAAAATGCAATATTACATAATAGTCTATATATATATTTACATAATAGTCAAGTAATCATAGTATATATATATATATACAAACCTAAACTAGGATTTTATTTGTATATTTCATAATATGTCAATTAAGTAATGTTGGGTCAACACGAACTAGCAGAAAGAACTAGTAAAAACCAATTAATAAAAATTGCATATCGGTGCATATTTAGTACAAATTTGTTGCATATTTCTAAAATTTTATCGGTCCAAGTTCAAATTTTTAAAACAACAAAAAAAAATCAGCGTGTTAGAAAGAACAACAAAGATTTTTTTAAAATAAATGCTTTAATTTCATGTAAAGTTAATTACACTCCTATTATATCTATTGATATAGTTAAGTGCTTTTGCTGATACAAACATATATTGAGGAACAGCATAATATCATTTTTAATTGAACATTGTTTGATTATTGGTATTTACAGTTTAATAATCAATCAAATATAGACAATTAGCTTAATTGGTGTTATCTGTTGGAAAAAGTAACTGTTATTTGTATTATTATCTTCTGTTCATATTTTTTTATTAAATTATTTATTTTTCCAATATATTCGTTTATTTTTTTATTATTTTCTGATCTTAAAATATTTTTGTCTTACTATTAATTTGAAAGTTTATTTTTCCATCCTCTTCTTTTTTGTTCTGATGATTCTTTTTAAATTTTTTACTTAAAGCTTTTAGGTAAATTTATATTTTGGCAAAATCGCGTGCATACTTAGTGCATATTTGGAATTTTGTGCATATTCAGTGCATATTTCAGCAACACTTTGTGCATATTTATGCGTATATTTTTATATTTTTGAGTGAATATAATTTCCATCTTTAGTCATATCATATCTATACCATATCCTATAATCTTAATGTCTCTTTTGCGCAATGTACAAATTAATTCTGATACGGAATTAATTTGCACACCACCAGAATTAAGACAAGTTAAAAAGAAAACAACGATTAATCTGTTGCCCAAAAATCGCATCAGAAATATGAAATTGTAAAGTTAAATTTTATGGATTGAAAACACAAAAGTGTAACAAAGTTCGCGGAAAATGTAATTTTATTATATTTTGATAAAGTATCAGAAAAATTAAAAATGTTATTTTGGACATTCTACTCCAGGATGCGGAAAATACTAAATTAAAATAATAAACGTAGAAAAAATATAAAAACCCATCTTTTTTAATGAGGAATTTGAAAGTGAAGCAACAAAAAATTATTTATAATTGCAGCTTGAGGAAAAATATATAGATATAGATAGAGTATAGTTTCAACTAGCGTTAATGGTAATAACTTGGATGATTACATCACTTGTCTACGGCTCGTGATGCAATTTTCATCCGGTGTAAGGTATTGCACACATAACGGCTTGTGAAATAATATACTATTATATTGTTATATTACATGAAATAAAAACAAACAACTATAGTAAGTTATTTTTTGTCAAGAGTAATATAATAAGTAGTACGCTAATTATCGATAATATTTTTGGACTGTAAAAGTCCAACTGACAGCAATACAACTGGTGCAAAACACGATTATAGTTTTTAAAGATTGGGTCTGGATGAGTTATTATTTCAAAAAATAATTAAGCGCACCATGAGTTATTTTTAGGAAAAGGGTATAATGAGATGACAGTGGGTGTATATAATTATAACAACTCTTAAAAATAGATGACAAGTGACGAATACATATTTATATACAAAAAGTTATACCAAAAAAAATAGCAATCAGCTTATTACAGTGAAAATACAACACGCATTGTATTCATAGTTAATATTACAAATGGTTCGTTTATTATCAGTTTTTTTATTAATGTATCGAAATTTGGTACTAGAGTACCAAATGATAAAAATACAACACAGCACCAGTTGTGTTTTGCACAGATTTTTATTAGAATGACTTTTATTTATAAAAAAAATATTGATAAACGAACCACGAGATTAGATTTGGCATAAAATATAATTTTTCTATTTAATCAAATATTTATTTTGAAATTCATATTGACGGACTATAATTTGTCAAATATGAAAAATATTAATTGAATTTGCTATGACAGGCATTCCTTATTGGTAACAATGCGGTGCTAAGATAATTTTCATATGATAATCATGGGGAGGGATCTTAAATTAAAATCACTGTACCACAATTTTTTAGTAAGAGTTTGTGTTAATTGGAAAGCCACATAAATAAATGAAGTGAAGTAATACACATGAACATAAATAGCACACTTTATTTTATTGTGTTTAAGTAGATACGGCTATAGATCTAATTTTTGTTGAAATTTTATATTATCTAATATGCCAACATCAATGTAATCATTATGTTCAGTTCAGCTTTGAACTATATTTAAGGTTAGTGTTTCCTTTTTTGTCTGTAAAAATACTGAAAAATTGCACTTTTCATGTTGCCTTTATGTTTTCAGAAATTTAATCTTCTTGCAAAAAATTACATATCTACTCTATTGTATATTCTTCAAACAGTTTTTTACTTTTTTATTTTGTTAAATATCTTTACAATGGCCCTAAAAAATTAATAAATGATTAATTATAAAATATTTTAATAAAATTGATCATTTATTAATTCAATTCCGCTGTTATTTCATTATATAAAAACAAAATCAGTAAAATATTGGAGTAAATACTTTAATATTTTTTAGGGCCCTTGTAATATATACTTTAAAGATGTAAGCAAACAGCTAGAAGATCATACAATTAAGTAGCTGTGTGATTTTATTCAAAATTCTGCAAAAAAAGAAAGCATCTAGAGCAGAGTGAAAAGAGATTTTTCAGTATGTTTACAGCAAATGAGCTAGTCTTAAATACAGTTTAAAATTAAAAAAATGTAATTCCTAACTTTATTACAATTTGTGTGTTTTATTTTAGTTTACATGACATACGTAAATATCTGGGCAAAATTAGTCCTTTGCTATACTTGCCCATTTATTTGCAAATGTTTTTAACTTTATGAATTAAATTAATTTTTATTATAATATAGGATTCAAATTTACTGCTGCTAAATTTTATTTAGTTAGAGATTCTATTATCAGGTAGAGCTAACATCTGTTTTCTATGGTGATAAAATAATTATGTTCACTTATCAATAGCTGTTAGATAGGGCTCTGTACATGTGATTTTATGCAAAAATTGTATTCCCAAAAAACATAAGATATTGGATAGCAAAATATTAAATAACAAACGAATTATATAAAAAAAAACAAAATTTAATCAATATAATACTTAATCTTAATAAAATTGTATTAATCCTTACCTACCCAAACCATCTCAACCTATCCAAACTATCTCAATCAAACTCTACCATTCTTAATGGAACCACAAGACCCTAAATCTTATAGCGATAGGTTTTATACCAATGTGTTACACACCCACGCCTCTACTTGGCTTGACCCAAGTATGAATTATTGTCTAAAATTGTATAAACTTTGACATTGCAAATATTTAGTTTAGGTATAAGTGGGATGTCTAAAACATACGATTATCATGCAAAGCGTAAAAAATATTGGGATATGACCGCGCATTTGTTTTGATATACACCAAAGCTCATTGATATATTTGGACTATTTGGTGAAGGTCTGTAACTGTAATAATGTTCTGAAATACTCGTTTTTTAGAGACGTATTTTGTGTATGTCAATATTCAACGGTAAATGTCAACATTCTACAATTTTAGACTTTTACAGTAACATATACAAGGTGCCCAGAAAGTCCCACCTGGGTCAAATAGGTCGAGAACAATGTGCCGGATTAAAACAAATTAAATTAAATTTAAAAATTTATCCTCGCGTCCCTCTTGGGATGGTAGAGTGGTAACTTTGAAAACTCAAACAAGAACCCAAATTTTTTATTCTATTCTACAAAAAACACTTTTCAAATTGCACAATGGATAGAACTATAATCGTCAAAAAATAGAATTTAAAACGGTATGGTACGACTTGGTTACAGTGCCAAATACCACGCAATGAGAAAAGTGTTAAATAAAAATGCAATTTTTTTTACCTAGTATCAGAACGTGCAATAAAAATGGGGACATATTTAAGAATTTAAAGTTACTGCACCAATTATTCCAAATAAAATATGCATTTGTTTTATGGGTTTGCGTTATTATTTTTTTAATTTTATTTGTTTTTTTTATAATCTTAGAACTGCAGTTGCAGTTAAATGCTTAAAAACGTATTTTGAGTGGTTATTCTAAAAAAATTGCATTATGTTATCGTACGTCTTTATAAGGCCACAATGAAAAAAATATTTTTACTAAATAATATAAATCAAATTTGCTTCTCAATGGCATATTATTATACAATACTTTTGCTGCAATATTAACTAAATTAACACAACATTTAACTTTTTTAAAAAATTAATTTTAAACAAATATGTCGCTTCAAATCTATATTTAAAGCCTTAATTAAAATATTACATTTTTAATAAATGGAATAATATCAAATTTGCTACAAAATCAAATACTAATATTTATATTGCTGCAGAATTAAAAAAATTGTTGCAAATTATTACACTTGTTGCTGTTATCATAATATAATCGAGAAACAGTTTAACAAAAATGTTTTTTATCAACATTCACCTAGAATGAATAAAAACAATATTTATTGAAAAAAAAAACGAAAAATTTAAAAGGAGTGAAAATTATGTATTTATAAATATTTTAATCTTAATTGAGAATAAATTAATTATTTCATGTATATAAAATATTTTAAAAATTTACTACTGAGGATGTAAACTTACTCTTTAATATTCCGAGGACGTTTAACGCATTTATTGAAACCACTTGTGTGCACATTATTATCACAAATATACTTTTAAAACAAATGCAATTGTTTTAACTGTTTAAATTCAATAAACAATCAACGCATTTTGTAAATTAAATTTTTTTAACAATTTGATTACACGCTATATTTTTCAAGCAACAAAAATTTTATTTCGTTTTAATAATATGCTTTTGTTTGTTGCACTGCAATTCAAAGTTGAATAATGATCCAATGTTTCTTGCAATTTTACTAAGATAGAAATTTTAATGACTTCATTTTTTTGCAGTTCAGTGAAGGGTTGTGATTGTTACATTCTGTTTTAAGTTGAATCTCAACACGAGCTTTGAAAGAATTAGGAGCACTCCGCTCTCTACTTTTGCAATTACATTTTTGTTCTTCAAACTTTTTTTATTATTTCCTGCACAGACAAGTGTATCAACAAACGAATTTATAGTTTGAAAACACTGAATAGTATGTAATGATATTTATATTAATTATTGTAACAAAAAACTACTAATTACATTTGCAATAAAGGTTTAATACAATAATTTCGATTAATTCATTTTACTGTTTATTCTCTTTTATTTTATTATTTCATGTTATAGAATGTGTGTGTGTTATATTAATTTTACAATAATGTATCGATTTTATATATGCTATATATTTCAAATTGGTTATTATATTACAACAATATCTTTCAAATATATCAAAACTGACAAAATAATTTATATTCTTGTCTTTATAAGAATAGAATCTTATTTACAATCAAATCTCAAATGTCTTTTTAACAATCCGTTTTTTTGTTACAAATATTTTCATATTTACCTTCCTCCGTCACTAAGAGAAACTTGTAGCAGAAAATAATATTTATAAATCTAATTTGTATACACAACTATACAAAATTAAAATATTAAAATATTACATCGTTACTACGATATATAAGTCAGTGCTGGTGTGTTGGAAATTTAAAGAAAATATAATTTTTGAAACATACAAAGTTTTTCAAATATTTATTATTGTTGTGGTGAAGGCGATGATATTTTAACGTCCACTGAGAATTCTTGTGTTTTTTTTTTCTTAAATGAAAAATTGTGCGTAGAACTCATCTCTCCAGGGGTTTTAAGAAGCCTGTGTTTATATCGACTAACGCACATTAGAACTTTCTAGCCATTGACCATAAAATACGAACCAGCACGCACTGACAATCAAACAAAAAAGCTGCAGAAACTATTGGTCACATTAGAGCCACATTTCACTTAAGTGTCATTAAATGAAACTTAGTTGAAATTTATGAGATTATTTTACTGTTTTGATGGTCATTATTATTTTATTTCAGACCTGATAATTATTAACAATTAAATTAATTCTAAAATATAAAAATAACAAGTGATAAAATATAAACAATAATATACAATTCATAATATATGTAAAAAAATGTGATATTAGGCAAAAAATTAACCGGTGTTATAAATTTGTATGTATAGAACTCACACTTAGCAGAAGTAAAACTGTTATTATATTTACAAGTATCTTTTAATTACTCGCATTGTAAATTGAATGTGTATCAAATTAAAAAATGAAATGTGTTTATTGTTTGACAAAATTGGTTATTTAATGACTTTATATACGCTAATGATTGCCCTTTTGCTCTTTACACTACTATTCCATATGTTTGCACAAAGCTTAATTTCTCATCAATATCTGAAATATACGCTGCAAACAGAATGTGAGACAGTGGAAAACCTTGTCTCACTTCTCTCGTTGTCCCATACTCTATTCGATGTCTCCATATTTATATATTTTTAAAAATTTTCTTACTAGTTGTTCACTTATTCTTTTTGTTTTAAAATCCACGTGTAAACGTTGTGTTATAACTGATACACAATACCATTTAACGTAAAACCGTTATTTTATCTAATTAAGTGCATATTATATTTAACGTTTTTGGAGTGTTAATTTTAAAATTATTATTTTAAAACATTTTGATGTCACACGGAAAATATCATCGTAGTGATTCGGTTATCTTGCCTTGATTATACTAGTTCTCGCGTGAATACCGTCTACGTTAAAATAACACATTTCAAAAGTAGTCCCCGTGATACGCAATACGTAATAGCGTATTTATTATAAAATTGATGATAGATCAAATTCAACTTATAGTGAAAAACATCAATTTATATTTGTGATATAAATCGAATTAATTAATATTTGTTGGTATCTAATAATTTCAACAAATTTGATCTACCAAATCCTGTGATATAGCCTGCTAAATATATTTCGTGCAAAGAATATTATCTAAAAAAGTTTGCACTCAAAATGTCGTTGTCTTTAAGAAATCGTAATCATTCATTTTAACTGAAATTTGATCAAACGTACACAATACTACATAAAGCGTCTCCGCAAACAGGTTTTGTTTTGTTGTATCAGTACATTTTGAGCAGTTTGCAAAAAAAATGCATAAAACTAATATTTATAATATAGCTAAAAATTGACAAATTGTCAACATTGTAATAATTTTGACATTGTAAACGTTTAGTTCAGGTATTATAGGTGGGGATTTGTATAATACCCCAAAACATACGACTATTAGGCACAGCATACAACAATATTGAAATACGAACGCGCACTTGTTTGACATACGATAAAGCTCATTGGTATATGTCGACTTAAATTGATAAAAGTGCGTATCCATAATAATATTCTAAAATACTCGCTTTTTACCGACGTATTTTGTGTAAGTCAATATTCACACGTTAATGTCGACATTTTTAAATTTTAGACTTTTACTCTAAAGTCCCGCCTGGGTCATATATCTTGAGAACAACAGTTTTAATACAGCATTAAAACAAAACAAATTGCAGTCCTAAAATTGTAAAAAATGTATTAAATATAACATGACATGGAAACCCACCCCCACCGCCTCCTAAAATAAGGGCATAAAACTAACGTATAATATAGCTAAAAGTAGACAAATTATAAACAAAATTTGCGCAGTTTCCAAACAAATAGCGCAATAACTGCTATAACCTACATTTTTATTCTGTATATTACTTGTGAAAATCGCAACATTGTTACTAGTAAATGATGGAGACAATCATCTTCAATTGAAAACTAATTGACTCTTTGCTTTATGCAAAAAATAATATTTGTTAATCAGATTAGAGCAGCAGTTAATTCAGATAACTATAAAATGGTATATAGCATTACTTGCTGCCTATATTCCAAATATGGAGATAATCTCTTTTACTACCTTGAATAACAATGATACTTACATAATCTTCACAATCAACAACTTTAAATCATTGTAGTATTTCTATTTACAATTATAAGAAAAATAAGTGGTTTTATACTCAGTGGTTATTGAGTTAGAGCGTAGGTTGTGTATGATACTTTTCTAGAGTGGTACTGCAATTATATACTCGCAAAATATTGCACTCGCCACTAAGCAAATATATTAAGTTTGTTAACACAAAAGAGTTATTTGATTATTTTTTCCTGTGGCAATCTATAGAGTTTTTTGACATAACAGTTTGATTATACCATCAAAGTAAGATATACCTTTTATTAAGATTATCATCTGATTCAATAAATTGTATCTTATATTTACGTGTATTTTTTTTTTCAATATAGATCTTTACTCTTCAATTCTTTTAACAGCATAAAATGGCATATAAACTATAAAGATACTGTGATATAAAATAACGGATCGTAAAAATGAAAGCACAACACCAGGTCCAGGTGCCTAGAGACATTACAGCGTTAAATAATGCACCGACATAAACAATAAGTTTTATGAGCATAGTCGTAAAATAAACAAAAAATATTCACATGTATTTATAAATAAATAATATATTACAATGTAATTACGTTTAAGCTAAATAATATATATATATATATATATATATATATATATATATACATGTATTATTACTTAGAATTTGAATTTTTATATTATTATTATTTTTATTTGCAATATTCATGTAAACTCTAAATCAGTTTTAATAAAAACACCATATACAGTCATTGTATACAACAAAATTGTATATATTCATCATAAAATTGTAAGCAACGAGAAAACAGGATTGGTCCAATTTAATTTTATGAGCGCATAGTTTGGGATGAACCAGGAAAAAAAGAGGGGAACAAGTTGGAGAACTTAAGACATCGTACGAGTCGCCTGTAAGAGCTGAATAAATCTAATATTATTGCATCACAAGAGTCTTAACTTCGCCGTAGACATGTACGAACAAGCACCATATTAACATAATCTATCTTACAGAGCCATGAAAATAGCATCGCTAAATTATTCTGAATTATCTTTTTTCATAGTATTTACCTCTGTGGTTTTAAATTTAGGACCGGGCCAAGAATAAAAAAGAAGTATGGCAAAGTGGGCCGAGATTGTGATGTAGTGGGACCGGATATACAATAGTGGCCGGAAACGGGGCCGCTTAGGAACCCGCCAACCAGGGTTAAGTCACTTCCATTTGCGAACGGCTATTTATTCGTTTTCTGCTCGGCGAAGTCTGAAACCTTCCTAGGATAAACATTCAGGTATGTGTACGTGCTGACCCCGAGATATTCCACTTTCCTGCTACGTGAGGCAATGTGTATGCAGAATGCATTGTTATTTAAAACCGAGTTGGAGAATAGCAGAACTGGCTACATTTTTCTACAGAAAACTATTGCAAAGTTGTGTATGATCTTAAAATATTATATTGTACACACTTAATTTTGGTATAATTAGTAGTGCCTAACATCTAATAAAAACTTACTAAATAGATACAATTTTATAGAAAATGGTTTCATTTAATTTTATTTATATTAAATTATTTTATATACAGCAAATTTTTAAATTTGTTTAATAATGTCAATCAGTTCCAATCAATTGCAAGAGAAAACAAAATTGATCCAAATATAAAAAAAGTTTGATTACACTTTTGTATAGTAAAGTCACATAGTAATGGTTACGACCATACAGTTTTTGAAAATAAATATAATTTAAGGTCTTTTAAACAACCCTCAGTGTGTATATTTTATCTGCTGTATTGTCGCTATGCCACAAATGATTTTTATTTCCTATAACTGCACTTTTAAAATATCTTTGAGTATCTTCTAATTTACTGTAAAATGAAAATATATTAAAAAATATTTGATAACATAAAACTTTTTTATCATTTATTTTTGTAAGTTTCAGTAACATTTTTAATTCTAACAAATTAGTTAGTAATATAATTTATTCCACATGCGTTAATACTATCATTAACTATAATTTAAATTTACCTATGATTAGTTAGCCTACTATTACATAAACATGTAGTTGAATTGTATTCTTTCGTTCTTATGCACCATACATGCATTCTGCAGTCTCTAGAGACTGTGAACATTGGGGTCGTATAGGGAGACGATATAAAAATAGAATTTAACGTTTCGAATGAGGTGATAGAATAGAGAAGAATCTGTTCTAAATCAATATGTACGCGTGCCTATGGGACCCCGAACGCCGTGGAGTGTCATTGTGCCATAGGAATTGCTTCAGAATTGAAGCAGACGCCTCGGTAGGATGGGTCGACAGTAGGCGGTTATGCTAAGGGGTCCGTATGTCTCGACACATCGACAGCCTTCCGTACTTTGCAATTGATTCGATTTACGATAAATTTGCATAAGCACACCGTACGGAAATATTGATATACTATAAAGATGTAATCTCGGTGCTACTCTCGAGTTCTATTTTGGAGATCCGCGACTCGTTTTGCATTGTTGGATACGAGAATGCATTGGCTTAATATTTAATAGAAATGTATACATAAAAAATTGCAATTTTGTATTCATCTACAAACTATAATATTAAATCTATTCAACAATATTTTCTGAAGTTAAATTATAGCATCGGAATAATATAATAATATTATACACTATGCAGGCTATGTTTCGGTAAAATTTCAGTTTTTATATTATACGTATATTTTGAACAAATTTAATTACCATTTGTTGTATAACTTATTATTAATTTAAGTTTAATCTTAAAATGTGAGTGAGTTAGAACAATAAATATATAAAAAAGTCTTTATCTTCAGTTGTATAATTAATTAGTTTTACAAAACGATCTCAATTAAAGTTTCTTAATTAATTTTTAGATAATTAAGTAAATAATTATTAAATTATTTAAATTATAATATCAAATTAAAGGAGTTTTAAAACTAAACTTAAAAATTAAATAGAATGATATCAAATTGGATAACAATAACTAGTAACGGCCTATGATTTAAAAAAATAATTAATTTTTATAGGGATATCATTGTTTGTTAATTTTATGCCTGTTGGTACTGAAAAAACTTGGCGGATGATTTAAAACCTCAGAAAAACAATGTTGAACAAGTGTTTAACTCTTAATGATACTTACAAGGTTGAGTATTTCACTATCTTTTTAAAATGTAATAACCAATATAAAATGTATAGGTTGTCCAGAAAATCCCGCTTGGGTAAAAATTACGCATCAGATCGTAAAAACTCAAATTACGATAAAAAAATTTAAAAAACTATCCTATGATACTAACTTGATTTTCAACCCCATCCCCAGGGTTGAGTGGGTGAGCTGAGGGTAACTTTTTAATTTTAAATAGAATTTTTTATTGCATATTTAGATTCTACGAAAAAAAACGTAAGTTTTGTTTTTAACACTTTTCACGTTGGATCATAGATGGCTCTATAACTAAGCAGCACCGTTTTTAAACTCAATTTCTATTATCAAGTCAGTACAAAAGTTGCTTTTTTTTCGTAGAATCTAAATGTGCAATAAAATTTTAGGGTTCCTATTTAATATATCAATGATGCCTGCCACACCCTTAAAGCAGGGCTGGGGTGGATTTCTATGTCATGTTAGAATCCATTTTTTAAGATCTTAAAAAAAGTGGAAGAGATAATTGACCCAGGCAAGACTTTCTGGGCATCCTGTATATGTTGATAATGTGCTCAGTTTTTGAAATAATTAAGCTTTTTACCTTAAATGAGATATATGCGCGATCGCTTACTTACAATAATTAAATAAATAGTTTGTGTTTTATAATTGAAACAGTTCGGACGTAAAAAATTAACAAATTGGTACTTCTGATATACCAAGGTACCAAGTGAAGTTCATCAAGAGCAAATTTACTATATATCCACATTGGCGCTTCTTTACAAAACTCAATTTGTAGTTGCAATAATTAATTCTTTAAAAATCATCCATGTCGCGATGCAAAATATAAGTATAAAATGAATTTATTAAAAGTAATTTTTACTTCATCTTACTTTTTACTTTTTTTTAAATTTTAACTAAACATGCATGCATAACGCCCTTAATGGACACCTGTTTATCATGTTTATTTTCATTTTTGTTACTATTTAAAAAAAATTATAGAAATTCAAGTTTGAAAATATGTAAAAAGTTTTTTATTGTTGAATTAATTAATAAATAATAATGAATAAATTAAAAACATTACAGGTGTGTTTTAAAATGATGTATTTTGAAATAATAACTTTAAAATAAGAAAACAAAATAAATGTTGTTGCAGCGCGACTACTCCAGGGTCAACCTTTCTCCTTGATTACGATCACTCACACGTCAACGTTGCTCTCCTGCAGCAGTGTTGATGGGATTACCTTATTAAGGACACCACGTGACAGCCATCTTTCTTTTTCTTAAGTTTAAATAGTTGGTCAAAAAGCAATTCAGCTTCAATTTTAAGGTGGTTTTACATTCCAAAAAGATTCCGGACCAAACCAAAACTGTCTCGGTGTCTAAAAAATACCAATCAACCAAAGCGGCTATTATGTAAAAAATAGACAAGCAACTAAATAATAAGTTCCGTATCAATCAATATATAAATAATAGACTAGAAGCGCCTGTATGTATCTCTATGTGGCGTGCTCTATGACGTCATCACGGAGTGTAGCATATTGTTCATAGGTGGCGCAAAGTGATAGGGTGCAAATTTATACAGGATATGTCAAATTTTGCATGCAGGATGTTTTAAACTTTGGTCAAATTTTAACCACTAGGTCCATTAGCATATAACGCAACTTATATTTATGTATTTAGATAAATTGTTCATTTAAATAAATTAATTTAACAAAATGTAATCTTAGTAAAGATTAAAGGTAAACATTAATAAAAAATAAAGTAATAAATTTTTTTTAGATATAAGTATTGTTGTTTTTGCTAGAATTATTACTTGACCAAGTGTTGGCATGTTTCGAATAAATTACCGAACCACTTTTGTTGGATGTTCTGTCATTATTCTATTAGAGTTTGTTTCAACTAAGTTAGGATTTAGAATTTTAGTACAAATAAATAACTTTTCCGGAATAGAATTAATTCACATACGGATATGCTTGCCAAATTCGTAAATAAGTCATAATCAAAGCCCTGATTTTAGATTCTTTAATTTTTTTGTTTTAAATTAAAACAAAAAAATTTCCTTTTTATTTTTTGTTGACACTACATTCAATTTTCTTATTGTGTCATTTTTCTTAAAATTGGACTGATTTTTGTCATTTTGAGTTTATATAATTAACTTTATTTAGATCTTTTTCATGTTTGGCAAAATAGATATTTTTTAATTTTATATCAACAACTAATTTTAGTTTTTGATGTGTAAACCTATGCTATCGCTCTGCGGCCGGGGTGTATTTGGTAATTGACCGTCAAGCGGTGACGTCACCTATGACGTCACATACAAATGTACATATTTATGTACCCTCATTATGCGTCCGACTCTATTGAATGAGTGAGGGAGTTGTAAGTTTGTGACTTGTTGAATTGGTGAGTTGGAGACTTAGAGGGTTAGTGACTTGATGAGTTGGTGAATTGATAAGTTGGTGAGTTAGTGAGTGAGTGAGTATGCTTACACATCCTTTGTAAATACAACGGTATTCACTTTGCTGATTTTTTATTAGTAAATCATACATAAAATTTATAACAAACTAAGCGTCTTTTATTAATTAATGTCAAAAACTGAATTATTCAAAAATTAAGCAATTCTAAAATAAAATTACGTTTTTGTAAGAACGACAATTACAAAACTAGAATAGAAAACATTATTTACTTGATAGAGTTTGTAACAAATTTTATACCCAAAGTCCAAGGTAAACATTAGACATATTTTATCACAATTTTTTCTATTTCTGTTTGTCACCAGTAAATTAAATTTTTGTTTCCACCCATACTACCATCATTTTGATAAGTTTGTCCGACGTATAAATACGTAACATAATCCATACATTTTATAATTCTGCAAGAGTTCATTTTCTGTATGTCCAATCTCACACTATTCCTTGATGTGTCTAAAAAGTGGTACAAACTTTCCTCTTCGCGTATTAATATAGATTAGTATTCTTGACTTCTACAAAACATCTTTTGGTTTAACCAATATTAATAAATTTTTAATAAAAATTGTAATAAATGACCACATTTTGTTAACTTATTTTAAAATTGTTTATTTGTTAGTTATTATTGAAATATTCATTTTTATATTGTGCAGTAATACGGAAATACTTTATGCATAAAACATAATTCATTTTTAAAACATGATTAAATTTATTGTTATTTTAGAAAAAGTCTTAACAATAGATATACTATTAGTAAGATTATTACAAAATAGACTTTTAATAATTTATTGTTAAGCGGTACACTGAACTTAGTTATCGTATTTATTCAAATTGAGAGCGTGTGAGTCAAACTTATTTATTTGTCGTATGACAACTAATTTCATAGAAAGATGCTTCTTACTTATAGTTTAGAAGCCATAGTTATTTTTTGTATTTAATAACAAACAATATAATTTTTATTATTTTATTATATTTGTCAAACAAAATAATAAATACCAATATTCATTGTAATTATGTTACAATTAACTTAAGTATTCTGACAGCATTATAATAAATTAGTGTATATGGAAACAATTCAATCAGCAGCATTTTGAAATTTGGTTACAATTTGTAAATTTTTATTAAATTAACAAATTTAATTGGCGTTGAAAATTAAATTCGTTTTATTGATTATATAAACTTTTATTGCTACTCTGGTCATAAAATGCTACTCAAAACTCCATAATTATTGTAGAATTGTGTTTTTATTTGTAGCCCTAATACACAATTGTTGTACGTAATCAGTCTTGTCAGTGGTTAGTGGTAATATTAGCACCCTCCGGGATTTAGAGGGGTGGAAATCACATAAGTTGTGAGTTATTAGATGCGGGTCACGAATTGGTTTTCCCATTTTATCAAATTGAACGAATTTTTCAAATACAATAAGAACAAGTCATATGATTTGATTTTTCTAGTGTAAGCATAGCATATACATTTTACATTAATTAATTAATAAATATATACACAACTACTATGGTGCAGGTGCCGGGTCAAAGAAAAATATAAGTGGTATTAATTTACATTTAAAATTTTGTATTTATTTTAAATTATAAACAATTAACTTCAGATGCTACGTGCAATTTTATGAAATGTAATTTGTTTACAAAAAAATTTAGTAATTAATACTGATTACTTTCATATTATTTTATTATTTAGCATTTTAGAATGACTTTAAAAAGTCAAAACTTAAGACAAGTATATATAAAATTATCGTTGAAATCGTGGTATTTTCATATTTTAAATAAATACAAGTTTTAAATATGCGTTTATATTATTATTTTTATCGGTTTTGGTATGTATACAGGGTGTCCAGAACACCAATGCAATACTCAAAAACTCACAACAAAAACAAAAGAAATAAAAAACTTCTATTTTCGTAATATACAAAAAAAATCTTAAGCAACTTCTTCCATTTCTTTTAATTAACTTTTGTTGTAAAAAGATAAAACATAATATTTTGTAATAAATATAGGTTGGGTGGCAATAAGATCCAACCTATATTTATTTTCATCTAGAGGATATTATCATCTATAATTAAATAATAATTTGTTATTTCGTTTTCTAAGTATGTAAGATACTATCATATGTTATAATAGTATCTAAAACAATGCATTTCTGTAATATTACTTTAGGTTTTTGTGCAGGTGCATTTTAAAACTCTTTATTTATTTATTTATTTATTTATTTATTTATTGATTTTTTTAGAAGCGTTTACAAAAAGTTTTATATTAAAATGTCTATTTATTAAATTATTTGAACAAGTTTTTCGAATACATAATTATAAAAACATGTTATTATTTTTATATTATTGACAATTATAGCATATAGTTTCAGTTTGTTTTATTATTAAACCATACAACATACAACACAATCCCAATTTTCATAATAATAACAATAATGTAATCAAATAACGTTATTTACACAAATTTATTTTTCTTTAGAATAATAAATTGCAAAAATAAACTATGAAAAAAACAAACCTAGTTAATGTAACGTATTGTTGGTTCTTGTATTACGCATCTAACTTTGTTATCAATAAATAATTCCTATGTACTAGCTCTGCTACAACTTTCTTAAAAATAATTCATTTATAGGTTTTCTTTTATAAAATTGCAGAACCACCTTTTTGAAAACTAATTAAACTAACATGTACACATTCCCCGTAAAATAATTAGAAACTTATTTTGATAGTTAAAATACTTGTAAAGGTTTATGCTTGCATGTGTGTGTTTTCACTAATTAAAACTGTGTTCTCTTTGGAGTACACTTTAGCTATGCAGCTTTTAATGTAAGTAGAAATTAATGTTTGTTTATATGAAACGATTGTATGTGTTTTATATATTAAATATAATAGTGACTGGATTGCATACATCTTTGGATGAAACTAAATAATAATAATTCTGTTTAAAACTATAATAATTACCAAATTGAACGTTAAATTGATGCCGTATAATAAAATACTATTTTATTACACAAACATTTTTGAAATTGTACCAAAAAAAATAAGTTTAATTAATCAATACTTTATGAATAATAATTTTTTAATTATAAATTGCAAATATTAGTAGCCATGAGTACACAATAAAACAATAAGCAATGAACAATTATTATTAAAGAAACAGTAATTATTTTTAACAAAAATTGATTCTGCTCTGTATGTAGACAAATAAAGCCGATCGTATATTGAAACATATTTAAATTTATTTATTAAACCGTATTTGAATTTAAAAAGAAAACGGTAAAGAGTACCATCTATATTCAAAATGCTTGCTAGCACAAATCTTTGAGCTGCACAAGGCGTACAAAACTCAAAAAATAAGACAAAGTAGAATCGAGTTCTACACAGACTAATCTGAATAAGATCATAAATCTACTATACAATACTCCAATTTAAAAAAAATACATAAGAATCATAGGAATTTAAAAAATACATGGTTGCATGCAATCACAAAATAACAAATAAGAATCACGTTGCGTACCGATAAAAAGTAAAAGAAATGTTGTCACAGGATTGAGTATAAGTAGTGGGCGTAATTATATATTCCTGCTACTGGTTTACTAATTTAAAAAACTCTAATATTCTAGAGTATAAGAAGCTAATGAGTACTATTAAAAACAGTAAACTAAAGTTCTAAGAAGAAAAAAATACGTAAAAAGAAGAATAGCACGCTACGCTAGTGGCTAGTAGTAATAATTGGAATAGGTAATGAGTAATGAAGAACAAATATAATTAAACTAGAAGAGAATCGGCAAAAGTATATAAAATATTAATTAAGAAGCACATTCAGAACTATACTACAAGCAAAAGAAAATGACTAGAATAGGTCTGCTAAGAATTAGTTCAAAACAAAGTTTATGATACAAAATAGCCACCAAAATCTAAATTGTTCAAAACAATCAAAGCAAAGCGACAAAGAATAAAAACAGTCTACAAACACAGGACAAATGTTGCACATTAAGACAATTAATTCACGATGTAGAAACTGGAGAAAACAATAAAAAAAATAAAGCATCAAATTGCATTCCTATGGAAACAATTAAGACTACTTATGAAATGATGATACAAACTAATGGTTCGCTTTTATTGAATTTTATAAATTTTATAAAATTAATATGCATTGTGGACGGTGCAGCCATAATTATCTGAACCAAAAACAAACAGAGCCTCGTTGTTAACAAACTCCGCAATACTGCAACCTGAGATAAAAATTGAAGCGTATAAGCTGCAAACTGAAAAGTAAGACAGTCAAGTGCTGCAAACGTAACATTAAAAAGGTATAGTGTAAATAAATAAAAAATACCCAAATTAAATTGAATAATGCTTTAAAGAATCTTAGAATATAGTTTAATCACAATATAGTTATGACAAAAACATAGTGGAAAGTCACAAGAGAGCTACAAAAAATAGCCTACAAAAAGAGCATGCACTAAACTACTGATATAACATAACAATAGCTAGGTTAATATAGACAACACAATTTTTGAACGGTCATAGGTGCACAAATGAAAAGATTTAATTAAAAACGAATGACCAAGGTAACAATAGTACATTTATTGACACTCCATTTCACATTTTTTACGTACACCCTAGTGCCTATATGACAAGCAATGATATGTAAAAAGTACTTCACAAAATGATAGTAGAAAACACAGTAGATGCAATGTATATCGTCAAGTTTAGTGGGGGATAGTGAGCTAAAAGTACAAGTTGAAAAACTTTTACTCACATCAAACTAAAACAAATAACAACTTTGAGCATATTTTATAATTAACTCTGCATATTTAAGTTCTAAAAAGTGTATTTATTTTTGTTATTTTTATATATTACTTTTTAGTTTGAATTATTGGAATCATCTAATAATCTCTTGTTATGAAAATGTACTAATTTATATTATTTCTATAAAATTCCATTTTTTATGAAAAATTATATCACTATTATCAAAATTTCATGTACGTTAATTAGAAAATTATATAATTGGAATTATTGCCTTAATTAGTTAAACCCAACTTGAATTAAATATATTTAACAAGGAGAGTAGTACTCTATTAATATTAATAAAAATTTATGATGCCATTAATAACTGTTTTTCACTTTTCCCCCTATACAGGAAATAGTATTGGATACATACCAAAAATTCGAAATTTTTGAATTTCAACGGAAATATACGTTTTCTGGGTCCCTAAGTCTAAAAAAGTATTTTTTAGAAAAATGTCTGTATGCATGTATGCATGTATGTATGTATGTATGTATGTATGTATGTATGTATGTATGTATGTATGTATGTATGTATGTATGTATGTATATATGTATGTATGTATGTAGGTATGTATGGATGTATGTATGAATACATTTATGTATGAATGCATGGTTTTAGATCCGATAAAAACACATGTCCAAAAGAAAGATTATGTCAATTTACAAGATAACTATAAAATTTATAACAAAATTAAATCTATGGGAGAAAATAAAATTCAATAAATGGCGCTTTAGAAATGGCAAAAAACAAAACCCACGTGATCAGTGTCACTCAGCATCAAAGTCCGCAAAATACGAAAATATAAATAAAAATTATATAAAATCGTGGCAAGCGAACATGTCGGACAGACCGGATCCATTTAGTTTAATACTATCTTCCACCAAGACATGCCAACATTCTACTTATCTTAATTAATTTAAAATGATTATTTTTAACGTAAAGAAGTGATTGCGGAAATATATTGTTGGGGAAAAAGTTTTAGTACGCATCGCGACTTTTAGTTTTTAAAAATCGGATAATAAATAAAAGACTTACTTACAACTCTGGTCGTTTTTTATAAATCGCTTTGTATATACTACTAAGTGTTCTATTTGCAATATATTCGTGCTATCAATGCTATCCGGATTTACTCAACACATAACACATTTTCATTCAATGTATTTTGATGTTAAGAGTGTATCAAGTTCGAAGTTACCCGCTTTAAATGATTGGATAAAAAATATTTTATAGTTGACATAAAGTACGCTGCAAGTTTCTAAATCGTAAAAGGGGGATTTTATTGACAATTTTGTGTTACATCACTGACTATTTAAGGTAGCTACCTTAGTGATAAGACAATTTTAAAAGTTTTATTTTTTATTTCTTTTTAACTTTAATTTTATAAAAAAATCTATTCAACTGAATCTGTATAATAAGTGATACATACAGACATTCGGCAAAATAAACAAATCGTTCTTGCATCATCATTCCACACATTATTAAATTATCCTTCTAACATCTAGTAGTACATTACATTGAGTGGCAGCACCATTATGCCCCCGCGTAAATAAGAAGCATTTCAGAGCGAATATTCAGAACCGGTTTGAGATTACGTGAGGAACGAAAGGGAGTGAAGGCAGGCGGTTTTTTTACACATCTCTGCGTCTATCCGTGTGTTCACTCAAAAATACGCGAGTGGGTGGGTGCTTATAAATAAATAAGGAATTCGATTTGTATATATGTTTAAAGGATGCTGAGTATTAAAGTATAGATTTAAATTTAATATTTTGGCTCGTCGAAGCATAAGAAACTATTCTATTTTAGCAGAATATTATTATTAATTCATGCTTGCCATTGTGTACTAGTTTACATTGTTTAAATCCTTTCCTTGTATCGTATTATACTTGATGGAATGGAATAAAACATATTGAATAATCTGAGTTTTGCGCATATTTTATAATTTACAATTTAACAATTTTATATTAATGAATGTAAATTGGTCATTAACGAATTATCCATGTTCAAAAATATTTATTTATTATATAAGTTTTAAAAATGCTGTTTCATTTTGCTAGTGTAGCGGAATGAGTGGCGCATCTCATCGAACAAAGGAAGCGTTTTAACAGGTATATTACACATTTTTTTACAAACAAATTTAAATACATACTCAATTTTGAAATTAAAGCAATAATGGTAGTCCTCATATGCAACAGAAGTTTCGTTCTAATATGGACGTATCTGCGAATATCGTCCCGTTCAAAGGTCATGATACGCAGCGAACTTTGCGATGATCATGGGATATCAGTATTTACTTTGCACCAATGAAGGATCGCATAGATGTTTTGTGCCTAGTGCGGACGTCTTGCAGTAAGATCGAGATCATCATTGGAATGCTGTTTACATTTTCAAAACCTATCAAATTTACAAGAAAAAATCCTAACAAACACCGTCCCGAGTTGATACATATAGACATAATTTAGCTAATCTCATTCAACTATTTTTTTCAAAATGACTATTAATATTTATTGATTAATCAGTTATTTTACCAATTGTGTTATTTTATTAATAAAGTTGATTCAATTTTAATATTAATTTAAATGTCCTGTATTTAAATAACAAAAAATAGAAAACACAAACAAAATTCTATTTAATTGAGTTTGAACATCGTGAAGTGACGCGTTACTGATATCGACGCGCTTGCTTTCAGTAATCGTGCTATGAAAAAGAATCAAGTTTTGTTTTGTTTTGCTAAAATTTGTTTACATGCGGCGCTTGCATTTAAGCATGTATAATATTAACAGTACGTTTTTTTTTCAATTGCCTGAATTTTTTGTCCGTTATATACGAAGTCCGTTAAAATAAATAGAGGTCCTTTATATTGAGGTTTTACTGTAAATTTAATTCTTTTGTAAATTAAGTTTCTTGTTATTTTAAAATAATTTTTTTTGTATAAAATAAAAATTACAAATGATCTTTTTTCACATTCTATTATTTATTTATTATACTATTTTTCAAATATTCATAATATGTAGATTATATTTGTATTTTTTTTTCTGAAGAGTGCAATGTAAATTATTATTCACATGTTCTATAATGGAATTGTATTTGTTATTTTATTAGCAGGATTTAAAAATAGATAGTATGCGTTATTATCATTCATGTTACTGTGACCCTGGAGCGGCTCGAAGTTTGCTGCGATCCAATGCAAGTCGGTGTTTTACTACGCATCGAAAGAGACTCCCCGTGGTTCTGGTTTAGCTGGCATTTTCAACAGTAGAGTAAAAAATTCAGAAAAAACACACACTCGATTTTTTATTACAAAAAGAACTAAAACGTTGGATAAAATACTGTATAATTTAGATTCAGAGATTCATAATTTAAACTAATATATAAAATTCTCACATATTTAAATATTTGTAATATTTATGCAATAAAATCAGCCAGATTTTTATAGAAAATTGGATCGCGGCTTAGAAACAGCACGAAGTTTTGTACGATGTTCGAATCGTTCTTAGTTTTTTTCGCAGCGTATCGTAACCTTAGAGCGATTGGAGGTACGGAACGACGTTTTGTTAGCAATCAATACGGTACGTATTGTATGTAAATACAAATATTGTACACAAACGTAATGAAAATGTTGTGTTGCGTTTGTTTCGTTTGTTTCTACAAAAATGATAATAAATGTTTTTGCGTCAATCATTGTTGTTATAATTGAGTTGCTTTCTTAGTAGAGTAGAGTAGTAATGCTGTTAAGTCTTTTTTGAAGTAACATTTCTATGAGGCGAATTTTTCAAGGTTAAATTTAGTGTCACGCAAATTTATATAAATTCCACTCCACCATTTGTTATATATCTTCTTTCTTTATAGCGTCAAATAGATTAAAAATTAAACTTTAGCGCAAAAGAGATAAAAGATGTAGAAATCAATGAGTAGAATTGAGGTGGAACAACATTAATATAATAAATCAAATTTTACAATTTAAATAATAATATTTGTCAGATCAGATACATCACCCCATGTCAATGCACGGCGTAGCGTTTGAAACAAGTAGTGTCTAAAAATGCTTAGAAACAAATCATTTTTTTGCAAATTTACTGAAGTTAATATTCAAATTTGCTAGTATTTATTAGTTTCACGTGAAAGTGATAGCAAAAATAAGTTATTTTTTATCACCAGCAATTTCCAGTGACCAACTTACTAATATCATCTGATTTTATTATTTGATGTTTGTCAAATAATTACATTATATTTTGCCAAGTTTGATTTGGATTTAAAAACAATTATAACGGAAAACAGAGTAACATACTGTAACGGGAGCTACCCGAATCAAAAATTAAAGTTTTGTAAAAATATACAATAAAAAGGAAGAAAATAGACAATTTAAAATTAAAACAAATTTGAACCTTTGGTATAGCTTAATTCCGAAAGCGAAATAATAAAGCAGACATACTATGAAGACCGTTTAAATTAACTAAGTCTATAGCAAAGACTAGCAAAAATAAATTAGAAAAATTGCCAGTTATTGTAATTTATTCAAATTTTATCTACAATCTCTTAAACTTAATTAAATCAAGTTGTAGAAACAAATTTTTTTATCAGATTTATTTGAGACAATATGTAAGTAGTAAATAGGACTTTGATAATATTAAAAACATTTTTGTTAAAAATAAAATTTAACTTCACACCTACACTATCCAATAAATGTCACACATTTAATAATAATAATAATAATAATAATAATAATAATAATACTAATAATACAGTAGCAATATCTCTTGCAGATGATTATACATTAGATGATAATTCTGCAACAAATTAAAAATTACTATATTTCCCGTGTATATTATCTCAACAACTAATAATATAAAATTACAATATATGCAAGATAAAATTAAAATTGTTTATCATACACGAGTTAGCCGGAAAGAAGTGTCAACAAGAAAATACTTAGATAATCTTACCGATGCCAACCATTGTTTTGTAGAATACGCCTAAAGATATTAGATGTATCCCAAAATGTATTAACTGCTCTGCCATTAACGTTCCACAACAAAATTGATAAACGTGAGTGCGCTTCAAAAGTCAACACTAGCACCCCTGCTATATAATATCTACATTAATGATATCCCCAGTTTTTTTTTTAACAAAAAGTTAGTACTGTATAATAATGCAGAAAATATGGCACTTGAAAAAACTAAACAAGTAAAAATAGAAATAAAAGTACTAGTTTTGTAACGACGTGGATTTTGTTAATTGATTATAAAGTTTTTACTTAATCATTTTGATTTTATAGCTAGATATTCATTACAATACTGGTTGCTTATAAATTCTATTGGTTGTTCTAAACCAGGGTTTTCTATAGTTCTATTCTTGTGGAACCCCCAACTGTTTTACTTATCATTAAACCCCTGCCCTACCTTAAGCTATTATAAATTAATAAATTAAATTAGCATTGACATGCCATCTGAGTGATTTTTGCACACATTGCGTTTCCAATGTAGAGTCCGCTGAATAAAAACATCGATGCTAAGATAAACTTCAGTGTCTAGATTTTAGAATACAACAAAAATAGTAAATAAAACAAAAAACATAATAAGTCTATATAAGTCTATTTATTTGTGTGATACGTTGTATATATTATATATGTCGTAATAGATTTTAAAAGTATATATAAAATATAATCATGCAAAGATACGCACACTTATCAGATAAGTGATAAGTGTGCGTATCTTTGTACATACACATTCACTGATTCACAGTAAATATTAATCAGAGATTGAATTTTTAAAGAAAAATAATTAATAAATTTACCACTAGAATCACTGCAGAAGATTACTTCGATATCAATACTGTTGTTTTTTACGAATGAAACAGTCTTCTGGATCTGGCGAGCTGATCTTAGAGTAAACGATATTAAAACTATAGATTAATAATGCTTTTGGCAAGAAAATTTAACAGAATTTGACATCACAGTTTAATTATGTTTAATGCGTTTCTATTGTCATCTCGCTGAGAAGTGAGTAAGACTCGTAGCATTTTGAACTAAAAATCGTTTACTTTATGTTAGTTTGTACGCTTAATTGTAATAGAATGAAATGATATAACGTTGGTTCTGTCGTTTCTAGCCAATTAGTCATTCTCACTTCTAAGCGAGATAACTTAAAATTATATCACGATTTGTCTTGCAAAACCCCAACATTGTTTCGTGGAACTCCAGGGTTCCACGGCACACACTTAGTGAAACATTGTTCTAGACAGTTAGTCTACCTTCCTTTGTCGTTTACAAGAACGGCACACAACCACTCACTTTAATTTCAATAAAAGTAATATGTTTTATATCACGATATATTTAGTCACTCTGTAATTGCAGTTTTGACTACGCTTCAGTGAATTTCTGTCACGCCTGATAAAGTTTTAGTCGAATCTGCGGTACGCATATACAAGTTGTGATATATAAAAACATAGCAATTTTTAATTTTTAATCCCGTATTAATTAATACATAGTAACTGTCTATTCTATCAATTTACTAAATAAGTATTTTGAACATTGACAAATCGAAATTAATAGTTAATTCTGAAAAAATCACATTAACTAGAAGAAGAAGTGCTAAAACATTCATAGTGCACAAAAAACATACTTTAAAAAACCTAGACATTCAACTGCTTCACTTTTTGCATATTCTTCACACAACAAATCAGGCCATTATGCAAATATACTCACTGATTCATTAACAAAAATAGTTACCTTAAATTAGAAACATTTTTACAAAATAAGTAATAGTAGTACAAACCTGAATAAACTGCAAGTGATGCAGAATAAATGTCTTCGTATGACAATGCAAAATTTCAGATTTGAAAATTAGTAGATCTTCATAATGAAACTCAAATGTCCTTTCTGAAGGAATTTATAAAAAGAATGTAACAAAACTTTTACAAGTGTAAATTGAATAACAAATCACTAATGAATATTACTAATATTTGATATAATAATGCTTGGCTCCGACTTAAACATAAATTATTGTACCAATAACTTTTTGGTTTCATTAAAAATCTCTAAATCATACTGAAAATTTAAGATATGATATTTTTTAAATATTGTATAATATAATTTTTAAGTGGTATATGTAAATATTATTTTATTAAGGCCACCTTTTACAAATGTCGGATAAATCGGAAAATTACTTTCCTACGTATAAATGTATACGAGGACTTATACCCTTGTTTGGATTTACAAACGACGAATAACTATTCCTTGTTTAAACAAAAAAATATTAGGTTGGTAATAGTTTTCGGTCAAATGTCACAAACTAGTTCATTTTATCTGCCTTTTGTTGTGGAATTTGTTAAAGTTTTTGTTTATGAATATGTGCACAGTTTTTGTTAATTTTTTCATTCATCAAATACCTTATCCTTATCCAATATGTACCGCTTTCATTAAGATACTTGTAATTTTCATAGATAATCTACAATTAAACTTTTGTATTTATTTCTGACAATTATGTTTTGACGTTTCGAACGAACCAATTAGACGGGAGTATAGTTTTCTACGAGTTATCTGACCTGTGCACAACGGTATAAGTTATCCAAGTTTTATTTTAAATGGTGTCTGTCCATCTATGGTATAAATACATTTTTGTGGTTTATCCTTAGAATAACGCTATACGCACTTTATCGAACGTTTGTAAAAGCGGGCCTAAGTAAAATCTAAAAGCTTATCAATTTCACAATTGAGACCACAGCTTACTTGAGTCTACTATTAAAAACATAAATATGTATATTACAAAAAGTTTTAATAAAGGGCCTAAATTTTTAAATTAAAACTTTAACTATACCTATTAGTTTAAAACTATACGTATTAGTGTATGTACATACACGATAATAATATGTGTAATTGTAATAAAAAAATATTAAATTGAAAAATTTGATTAAAGACCCATTACGACGTTAAGGATTTTGGATTCGATTCCCAGAAATAACTTTTTTTTTTAATAATAAATGTTATAAAATTTTTAATTCTGCTGTGTGGCACGAGCGCTCTTATATGTTTTTTAAATTTTATAGATATATGTATAAAACAGTCATAAACTTTCCATTTATTATGTTGTTGGACAAGGGTGCTGAAATAAAAACATAATTTAACAATAAGTAATAAATATATTTAGAATGAATGTAATTATTCAATTAATTTATATTAACAAAAAAGCCGTATCTACAAAAAATCTAAAATTGAGTAATTGTTACAGTTGGGTTTTAGGTGAGCTTAACTTGCTACTGTACCACGCATACATGCAATATCAGTTTTTTAGCTGGTAAATACATAAGCAGCAGAATATTGTTTCTATGGCGCTTTACAAAGAATAAAAACTTTACTGCTTGATTGCTCATTATGACACTGCTTGTAGATACGGCGTTTTTGTTAAGCAAGGCAGAATATCTAACAAAACAAATATTTGCATCTGAAAATACAATAGATATGCAGATTTTGACATAACAGAGTCTCTAAGCACAAAACACATTCTTTACTCAATTCTCGTATCTATTACGTATACAAAATTAATTTCATAAATTCTATTCTTCTTTGCAATAATCCAATTAGTTATTGCCTCATTACTTTTAGTAGAGAATAATACAACGCTTATTATCGCATTATAATCAACTTCGTACACACGTTGTTCAATTTAAACTTAAATGATGAAAGAAATAAAACATCAAAGCATTTTTTATTAACTACTATTTAATGTAACAGAGAGTAAGTTAATTAAAACAATGCCATTTTATTCTTTCATTGAAAATTTTTCATTGAAGGGACATTGTATACGCATATAAATAATTACTGGATGAAAGATGCTAGCGATTTGTTGCTTTTTTTTGTTGGCCAACACGTGGAACTGTTTAAACTTGTATGGGACTCCCATCAAACAAGTGGAGCCTGAAAAATGGCCAGATATTGGCGATACATGTTGGTGGAATTATTTATCCCGGTTTTATTGATGCCTTGACTGGCAAAACGAAATAAAAAAAATCAATCCTACGCCAATGCTACTTGTTACTAAGATATATGGGAAGCAATTTACTCTTATATTTCATGATGCTCATTTGTCTGACTTAATGCAAGAATTATAGCAAAGTGCTTTATTATAATTAATTATTTGTCTCTACTTTTTTACATTTGTAAATTATAATTATTTACTTGAATAACGACTACGTCATTATTGGCGCTGTTTACTCAGAAATACATGACATGTAAAAATGTATGCTGTTTTCCAGTTCCGGAATAACATAGAGTAATTCCGCAAATTGAACGGAAATTAGAATCGACTATTTGGTGGTGCAAATAAAGCAATAACCAAGCCGGACACATTAAGTTTATATTTACCCATACAGTCGGTTGGGAAAGCGTTTACAGGAATGAATAAAATTGTTACAAAATAATTATTTGATTTATTATTCAGATATATTAATAGTGTATTATGTACGTAAATATGATAAAAAGGATTCTTTTATTTAAAATAAAAGTTGCTATTTATATCAATAATTATAAATTCTGCTACTTAACATTTTCAGTCAAATAATGAATAGCACATTATTATTGAACAACAAAGTTCCATTAAAAACTTTATTGCTTTTTAATTATCTCTAATTTATTTAACCATGTGTCTATTTTCATTTAATATGTAACGTCGATTAAACTGCGTTAGTAGTAGAAACTATAGAATGCAATTTATTCTACAAATACACATAAATTAAATATATACATAAATATAACTAAAGTAGGATTATATTATTTATGTAAATAATACTTTTTCTTTAACTTATAGTGAAAAGTTGTATGTAGTTTTATGTAAATTATTTTATTTTGCAACACTTTATTTTTCAATGTGACTAGTGTCTCAAATAGAATAATTTTAATAAAATGTTAACAATGACTCAAATGGTTGGCTGATAACACTTACTATCAAAAGCACTGTTTTATTTTAGTAAAGTTTGTTAAGTGATGACATTTTTTGACAACCATCTTGAGGTATATTTTACAGCAGCGGCATTTCTGCAAAAGGCAAAAGAAGATTGCTTTTGCAGGGACGTAGCTGCTGTAAGATATGATAACACGTATCTATGCTATCATATGTTAGTTGCCTACATTAAAATTTTATTATTATTATTATTATTAGTAATAATATATTAAGTGTATTCAAACTTAATAAAAAATTGCTTTACCACTTAACTACAATATAGCAAGTTTTTGAAAGTATTCTAGGTATGCGTGGCAAGCGTCAAATTCCTCTTCCATGATTGACACATAGAACAGGATGCAGATATTCACAAACGTATAGTCCGAAATAAACAAATAGCCGTGTCGTTGGAAATATCTAATACTTACCAATTTTACGTTAGTTTCAAGTTTACCATTTAAATCTATCTTCTGCATAAGTTCCAGTTAATTTTTCGCATTTATGATTCACAAAATAATTGCAATTTTGAAAGCAAAACTTGACTTACGCTGCATATTGTTACAACATTGACAAATTATTTTTGTCAATGGCTTAACGCCAGTGCACTTGTCATTGTAATTGTTGCACAGATGCAATTTTCAAAAATAATACAAAAATAATGATTATCGAATTAAATTTGTTTGATTTTGAGAGAAAAATTATGTTGTTTTGTGATTTTTTAAAGCAACATAATTTATGTAAAAAAGAAACTGTACTTTTGATGAACAACACTTGTTTGAAGTGTCTGTGTGAATGACCCTAATAATTCAATGCTTGTCATTTATTAATTCTCTTATCTGAGCCTGACTAAACCAATCAAAAATTTGCATTTAAATTAAAATGAAATAATCACTGTACGATAAAACCGATTTGTTAAAATTTTGAAAATAATTTAATTGCTTTATAATTACAGATGGAAATAGTTAGTCTATTGTTTAGTTGATGTTTGACGGCAGACAACCCATCATTTACTCAAACTAAAACATGATTCACAAGTGGTTTCATAATTATTATTATAAGTCGTACTACACAAGCAAATGTTTAGAACGCATAAATAAAGCCACTGTGCCATATATAATTGACAACATTCATGAGAAATTGTAAAATTGCAGAAAAAAAGTTGCTGTGGACTCAATTACAATTGTCTGTATAAATTGAAAAATATCTGATTTGATTGATTTGATTATTTTCTCCTGAGGTGGTTTGTCAAGCATCCCTGCACTACTGTCATGATGGTCCTATTGTGCAACTCTGACATCTTACACCTTTAGCAGTTCTGTTTCTTCTATGAGATCAAGGAGTTTTTGCCAAGGAATCGTTTTCAATTCTTCTTGGGCTAGCATATGCTTGCCAAAGTAAACAGTGCGTTGCATGGTGAATGATCGCATTTACATAGCAGATGCTGCGGAGTCTCTTGTTCACCAAACATCCGCGCTATATTGGATTTTTTTATATTCCCAATCTATGAATTTGCTTAAGAACACAGTGACCGGTAATGTCCTGTGCTCTTTCGCAGTTTTTTGCCTCTTTTGTTTCTTTTGAGTATTTTG
>JARJEC010008272.1:0-18930 GCA_030264575.1 Tachinus sp. AB-2021 | reverse complement strand
CAAGGCACCTTGATCTAAAATTAAATTCTCTTAGTCTCTTGCAGACTGTTTATTCGTTAAGTCATGTTTTTCTTGCCCTTGAATGATGTTCTTGAAGGTCATGTGCAGAAAGTGTACGTTTTCAAAGCTCTTGCAATCGTAGAAATAGTATTCTCATTAGAGTACCTGTTATTCTGTAGCATTTCAAAAGCTTAAATACCGCTTGTTTGATAACCTCCCAGCTACTGGGCAACAAAACGTTGGTAATACTTTTCTTGAAGTAATACAGAGTTGGTTACTTCAATTACTGTTAATCCATTATTGGCCTATAATTTTTTTATGAATATAAACAAGTCAGATATGCTTTTGTTATTTTTTTTAACTTTTATTTTATATTCTGCTTCGTTCAAACATACGAATAAAATGTAGGTATTACTTAATTGATTCAATATATTTACCGAGTTTGATTTAAATCTATTAAGATATGACGGAAATATTGAAAAGTATTTATTTTTATTAAATATTATTTTGTTTACTGTATTTTAATGTTACTAAATCACAAAATTAATCGACGGAGATTTATATCAATTTTGGAAGTAAACATACACGAAATCTAAAAATACCTATACCAACATTGTTCCATTTATGATTTGACATCATCAATGATGCTCCAATATTTTCTTCTACTAACATTGGTAGCATTGTACCTGCCGCGTAATTCAATATACATTTTCAAAAACGCGATGGGGAAAAGGTGTATATACAAGGAATACACATGCTTTTTTACATGATAAAATCAAAGCAGTATAATTATTATAAAAAATAAAAGAATATTTATCCGGTTATATCATTGCTAAACGCTGCAGCGGGGCCACACATTTCTTGACATTTTGCAAAAGTTCTCTTTGCATAAGTTTGCCACAACTATTAAGATGTCTCAGCATTTATTAAAGTTTTTAGACATTTTAGAACATATTAAGATGATTTGTCGACATTTATATAATCTCAGTATTCTAAATCTTACATTATTCATTTTACAATATTTTTGGTCTTATCAACTGTATTATTATAATAATGATATTAAAAATAAACGAAAATTCTAACTTAAATGTTAAATAAACGCAATAAAGATTTTAATGAAAATATAAACAAATATATAAAAATCAACAAATTAATAGAGAAAAGTTTTAAAAACTGATTTAATGAAAAAGAAAAGAAAATTAAAAGAAAAACAAAATAACAATAAAGAAATAACTGATTAAAGAAGAAATTATAACTAAACAAAATTACGGTCTAGGTGTATATATTTTATTGTTTATAACTATTGAATACAAAACTGTTTAAATACAAATTACATTGGAGCTGTTAATATGTAAACATAAATATCATAAAATGCAAAATTAAAAACATAAAATTGCGCTTAAGATTACAAGCTGATACTAGGTGCTGTAAATTTAAAAAAAAATGAAGTTCAACTAATTGTTAATTTAGATTTTTATTGGTATATGCGAAAATGTAAATAAAACCCAACAAATTTTTTATTATACAACGTATAGTAACAATATTTTAGTTTAAATTTCTTTTTGAAATAAAACTTTTATGCTGTGTTTAGATTATGCCCATAGCGCTATCCAATGCCGCAGTGAGCAGGACCATGAGCAATGCTGAATATAAACTTGCTGCAATCAGCAGCGTGAACTGTGAACTTTTTTAGTTATTTCTCATTCAACTTCCGACAAAAACATATTAATGACAAGCAATAAAAATAAATACACAACGAAATAAATCGATATTTGTCCAATATTTAAAAAGAAATTGAATACAAGTTTAAAAATATATAAACTAATTTTTTTTTTTAATTTAACATAATTTATTTAATTAAATAATAAATGTAGTAATGTAAACGAACTGATAAAGAGCGCTTTTCACTCTGCTCTAGTTGCTATGTTTTTTACGAATTCTTGAAAACTCACACAATATCTTCAAGCTATTTTTTAAGGTTTTCAAAATTATTAAAAAGACCTTAAAAAATAATAAATTTTCTCATATTTGGAATTTTTACATTAATTAAAAATCGGTACATACATACTTTTGTTTTCATAATTAATGTTATAATAATGGCAGAATTAAATTAGTTATTGATCAATTTTTTTAATATATTTAATAAATTGATCAACAATCAACATTTAATTTTTTTCATTTTCATAAAATCCTAATATTAATAGAATAATAAATTAAATATAATAAAACAACACTTATGACATAAATACAAAAATTATTTTAAAATAAAAAATATTTATTTAAACTTTATCCAATGTTAATATTATTATATCAATTAAATTTTCGAATATTGTAAATATAAATTTTTTGGGCTGCGGCGATGGAATGTAGCATGCTAATGTGTTTACAATATGTCCCGGCCAATGCCGCCCAGCTCACTTCCCTGCTTAATGCAGCCGCGTGTACATGCGCTATTATAGCAAGATGTGAGCCCAGAAAAATGAAACGGTTTAAGAGAAAACACTTTAGTGGTGTGGCTACAGCAAACAAATACGAACGGCTGTGCATAAGTAAGAGAGATATAGAAATGCGATTCGTAAGTGAACGATACTATTGATTTTTACTATCACACGCATATATGATGGTATGTTTTATATTTTAAAATAAGTTTTACTTTTAGTGTATAGTCCAAGCACACTCACGTTTTCTTCAGCTAGTTGGTCAAGCGTCACTGTACTTAATCGGAAAAAATTAAAGAAAAATGCAAATCATTTATTTTTCAATTTGCATTGCAGTGTCATTACAAATGCATTGTCTTAAAATAAAGTTGTTATCACTTTCTTTTAAAATTAATTGACCAAGTTTCAAGTTATAGCTCATGTTATATTGTTTTAAAGACACAATGATAATGCACAAATCATTTATAAAACTTTAATCTCATTTTAAATTACAATTAATACAATGCTTAATAAAATTATCGGCGCGCGGCGTATTAATTTAACAATAATGTTTATGCTCGATTAATATTATTAATGTAAATATTTGATTGAATAGCACATTTAATTAAAATAAATACATAGAATCATTCTTCAATAGATTTTACAATCGGTTTATTTATTATTTCATTGTCGAATATTAAATGCAGTAAATAATTCAATAAAACAATACAATTGCATTAAAATAATACATAACGTTACCGGACTATGTATGTTTGTTTACTAGAAAATTTATTATTATGTATAACCTTGCAATAAGTAACCAAACTATGTTCATAGCGTAGCATACACATCTGATTTATAGCCTATTATTTTAACGTTTCAAACTAAAAGCAATTAAAACATAAATGCTGAATGGAAAAATCAACAAACTATATTAGCCGTGTTTAGTTTCTAGCGTAGCTTGAAAATATAAACATATTAATATTCTTATCTGAATATGTGTAATACGTAGAAAATAAATACCAGCTAACTTACATAATAATTAAAGAATATGTACATATGAAGTTATCTTATCTTCTGGATATTGCAACTTAAGTTTGTTAATTGAATACAAATAAATGGCAATGTAAGCATGGCATTTGCAAAAAAGGCTAACAATATTGCCAAAATGTATCTGCATTAAATACGAACGACTTTCATAAAATAACATTCCAGCATTTTTATACTCTTTCAATTTATATGTGACAGGCAAATTAAACATGGTATAATCATCGTCACGTTCCATAACAATCGTAAACGCAGCTTTAAATTGTACTACTATACGCTCTTTATGCATTTTTTAATTAAAAGACTTTCTCGGTGGATTAAGGTGGGCTCAAGTGATTGATCGATTCAAATATTAAACAACAAAATTAAACGTTTGTGATGAAAGTAGATTTTTTATTTAGGAAATATTGTGTGTTATTGTTGAGGAGCTAACGTGAGGAAAAAGCGTGTCACGAACTGCATCAAATTTTCAAACCCCTACGCAATCGGGTAGTCGAAACAGGCGGAAAATCAATTCCCCCAAGTCGCTTCTAACTGGTTTTGGGGGCGGATTATTATGTATTTATTAACTGGAACAGTTTCACTCAATTCGAATTAATAACTACTTTGGATTTACAACATAAATAGTAATTAGTTGCAATTATTTATATTACATTAATGAACAAATAATAATATAACTAGATACATTGATAGTTTTAATGCAGCACAAAAGAAAATGAAAGAATATTAGCGAATTATTACATTTAATGATGAAAATCTAGTAAGTTTTTATTATTCATTTCCTTATAAATATAAATATATAATATATAATGTAGAAAAAGTGAAAGTGGCTTAGATGTTTAAATTTATTGTTAATCAGACTTGATTTATTATAATAAGATTTGTATATTTCATTTCAATTAGAAGTTGATTCAAGAAATGAAAATTTCAAATTAAAAATTTCTTCAGGTTTGGTTTGCATAATAAATTTATCTTCTAATCGAACGTGTGTCAGTAAGACCGAGTTTTTACCTAGAATCATGAATAATCGATTGTACGCTGCCATTTTCGTTTACAAGGAAATCATTTTTAATTATATACAACAACAATTTTCGCTGTAAACTTTTTTATGGTGTTCTTGCCGGACACTGAATTATAAATTGAGTACCGCATAGAATTATATTATTGCAATTTCAGGAAACAAGAAAGCTATAAAGGTTCTTCTTGTTCATAAAAGTCAGCTTTACTTTTATGACGCGGATGAGTACGTGTGGGAAAATGTAGCGTATTTTCATATGAAAATGATTCAGGAAGTAAATATTATTAATTTTTTTATCCTGGTGAACAGTTTTTCTTTGTATGAACTCACATTTTTATACATATTAAGACAGATAACACGGACTGTTTTATTTCAAATATTAACTTAATAATTAATTGAATTAAAATATATTTTCAATGGTACAATTTTAACTAGTATTTATCAGAGGCTGTATTTGTATGCATTTATTAATATTTAATATGTATTAGATTATAATATATAATAATATAGACAGATACAGAACCAGGAAAATTTGTATTGTATCATTAAATTTTTTTGTTTTTATCCCGATTTTTTGAGATCCTGGGTGGACTTTTGAAAAAACACTATATAAGCTTACTGTAAAAAATGTTTTATACTAAACATTTGAATAGTCAATTAAAGCAAAGATTATTTAAATGTATTTATATTAATATTTTTGCAAAATTTAAAATTTAACTACTATAACCCATTTCCGTTAACGATTTTTACGTTCACCGTGTTTATTACGTGGCGTGAACGTAAAAATCAGCAACTTTCTTAATTAAAAAAAAAATAAGAAGAACACTTAAACCGATTTAATTATTCTGTAAAATTTTTGGTAAAAAATTGTGGACTTTAATATAGGCTATCTAGGATACTATAAACGCTATGAATTTTGATAAGGAAATCTCAAGTTAATTTTGCGAGATTAGTTCAGTATAGTCAAATACCGATCCAATTTCTCATATGAAAACCAATAATAAAGCAAATATTCCATATTTCAAATTGAAATTTAATTATAACACATTTTTAAATTTTCGTCACTGTTATTATATAAACACCATGTTAAAATTTGACATGACTAGTTTTTGATTTTGATGTAAAAAAATATTTAAAAATTGATTTTGTTAGTAAATCCTGGACTTTTATCACTTTTACTCGACTCCGGTGTTTTGATCACTTTGATTTTTTATTAAATACCTATTCTTTTAAATGAATGTCTTTAAAATTGGAAATACCATGCAAAATAGGAATATTCGACTAGTTCAAGTTTGTGATTAACAACCATTTTTTTTTAACTTCTAACTAAAGTTTAGCAATACTTAGTTAACGTTTAGTTATAAATTATTTAATTTGTTTAGTTATGTGCTGAATACTTTAAATTAATTACATTTTTGTAACTGACATTTAGTTTATTTTTAGTATAATTGACAAAATTGCTTAGAATAGCAAAGTGGTATTTGCGTTAATAAATTCAATATATCACAAAAACATATAAGTCATGAGAAGTATATAAAATTTTAATTTGTTGTAATTTAAATTATTATATATATATACTTAATTAAGGTATTAAGGTAAAAACACTTTATTGGTTGAAATTGAAACTATCAATTTGAGTATGATATTGATGTAAACGGTATTATTATTTATCAAATTATGACTAATTTGATGTTAATTTGTAATTTTTATTTTATATCATGCGAATATTTTAAATTATACGTGTTCGCATACAGTTTCCTGATAAAAAAATTTGGCACGAATATAAAAAATAAATAATAATGAGCGATGAGCCACAACCGCTTGAAGTTACAGCACTGTTATTATGCAAATCGTTACATCCCATCATCACATTATTTGATTTGTAAATTGCCGCTCTTTTGATTAGCCAGCTGAATTTTAGTCTCTGCGTGCGTTCCATTGTTGTGTGTTGGCCCCGTTGTTTGGTAAATATTACGAAGTCATATCGTTTTCACGCATGACAAAGCCCGCTGAAAGGTATACACCATTGACAATTGCGTTTAATAGCCGGGAAGTTCATCCCATTGATTTCGAAAAATCGCTGTGCGTTCGTTCAGTCACCAAAAACCACCCCTCTGAAAATCCGATTCGTGCAAACAAATATTCGGGGTGGGATGTGATAGATAGATTGCTTTTGCGCAACCGAAAAACATTTATTATTACAGGCGACACATTGTTTGCTTGGATTAGCAACACACTGGCAAACTCTTGTATGTACAAGTCATGTTTTTCAACCGATTCGTTCCTCCGGTGTTTGCATTTTCTCGTACTCTTGGGGATATTTCGCTATGCAGCGGGATGTAGACGGAATTTAAAATTAACAACGGTTAATTGATTTGTTAAATTTGTTATAGGGTTTCATATATATATATATATATATATATATATATATATATATATATATATATATATATATATATATATATATATACTGTATTCTTAAGTGTAAATTGGAGACCAATTAACCGTTTTACGTCTTGGAACACCCACGATTTCAAAACCACATTACACTATTTGTTTTATTTTGTGCCACAATGACCTTTATGTTATGCAGCGGTTACATGTAAGTTGTACTAATAGTATATAAGCAAAGTCAGTAAAGAATATTAATTTATATCAGTAATCCGATTAATTTTTATATATTGTTTTACCTTTATAGAAAATTAAATTGATAATTCTTTGAGGCTATTTTGAAAGTAAATGATTATATCAATGAATATGATTATATTACTTATTACTATTACTGTATCATAACCTCTCAATATAACGTGATTTAAAGAAAATAAATCAAAACGAATCTAATAAGTTACTTCGTTTCACAATTTATCTCTGACTACATAATTTGTGTGCTTAATAATTTTCTGATGATTTTTAGACATATTGAATATATTCATAATTTTGCTGTGGAGTGTACAGATTCAATTGATTTCTTGGTTAATCACCTTTTACCGACCCCATTTTAGACACAATTAAAATGGTGAATGATTGATTAATATTTCAGTCTTGCCTGCACTTATTGATATCACGCATGAAAAAAGAAGAAACTCTATAACGCGCACAATATTTCTCTAGATGTAAGTCTTGCGCATGTAGTTTAAGATCAAGCAATTTATGTTTTAATTTTTGGTTAGTTGGCTTAAAAAGTTGTTAATATTAGAAAATTATGCATGCCATGCATCTTCTCCTTTGAGCATAGAAAATGTATCTATAAATAAATTTGATCAAATGTGAAAAATATTCAAAATATAATGCCATATATGAAGTCAAAATCCGTGCGTGAATTAAAGACAGAGTTTTGTCTGCAACATTTTAACACATTAATTTTGTACGCCACCTGTACTTAAACGTGTACTTAAAAACTAATGATATTAGATATAGGTAAATGGCATAAGAAACGTTTACTTAATGTCTTGGGAAAAGATTCCCGCAATAATCTTCCGGACTACTGTTAATATTTATTCTAATAGACTGATCGCATTATGCAGAGTACCACAGATAAATCTCGTCATTGACTTCCAGCTGTAACTTAAATGTTACTTGTTGAATAACAAAAGTAAATCTTCAATAACGATTATATTGTGTGGTCGAGAAACCATTTTAATACACTATAATGCAAGAGCGGAATGATACAGAAAGATATTTATTTTTGAGGTAATGGCTCAATTATATTTTCATAAACGCCTACACAAATTTTATTTATATTGGGTTTTCGCTCAACACTCGCTGGCTGCGTTATGCCATGCGACTTCCGTTGTAAAAATGTCCGGCGATAATTCACAGTCATCGGTTGTGTTTTAGGAAGTTGCGTAAAGTTTAGCAGCAATAAAAATGATGTCTTGTGGGATCACACACGCTGATATTTCTGTATCGTTTCCCGCATAATTCCGGCAAGTATCAAAGAAAGCACAACGTGTAAAGACGTTGTGCGTGTTGAGAAAATTTGTCAGCTCTTAATTCATCATCGTTAAGTCTTTTTTTGTCTTGCCAATGGTAAATATGTGTCAGTGTGTGTGTTCCAGTTATTATGTAGGCTTAAGTTAAGTCTATTTTTGTTGAGCGACTTTGAACCGCTATAAATATTGGTTTAGGTGTGCGGTCTTGTCGCGCTTATTTTCTCATAGTAACTTATGTAAGAAAGTGTTTTTTATTATTATTGTTACCATTATGAATCGGACGAAGATGTTAGTTTGTTTGCCAAAGTGGTGGGTGGTCTTTATCTCAAATTATTTACTACCTGATTCTCTTTTAAATTAATTTATTGAGATATAAAGCCCGCTGCCATTAAGTACAGACACAGTGTATCATTATCGTTCGTTCTTGTCCATTTAACGTTTGACATGCCTGAGCATAAACATTCAAACACACACATGCACAACAGCCCAACACAATACTCAATGTGTATTAAAATATTTATTTATTACAATGTTGTGCCTATTATTATATTAGCATTCCGGTTAGCTGCCAGGCTACTCATAAGAGAGTTTTTGCAAACAATTCTTATGCGTAGCGCATTTTAACAAATTAATTATACATTTTATTCAATATTTTATTTTCGGCTGTTATATTTTACTCTTCTTTAGGATCTAATAATCAATTATCAATCGTTAAATACACTCAAGCAAAAAATTTTAAAAAAATATTAGTAGTTGTCATTATTAAACTTAATGTCGATTGGTCGGTAAACGACAATGCAAATGTCAATCCACACTCTAAAAAACATTCATCAAGCCAATTAATTTACTGAAAATCTTTATACTAATAGTAAAATAATATTGATTTTTTATCACTAAATATTTATCATTATAGTTCTTCATTCTTCCCTTTATTTTTATACATTACTAGTATTTCAGTAATCATTCCTCTTAAATTTCTTCTTTTTGTTTTTTCTTCCATCATAACCTGAACATTTTGCGTTTATTTCCTATCGCATGATCTATTCATTTATATTATTATTATACGGCTGGGGTCTATTTGGGAGTTAACCGACACGTAGTAACGTCAGCGTGAGTGAGTAGAAAATATTTAAAAAACCACCCCCTAAAAACGCATTTTTTTGCTTGTAGCAAGTTTCTTTGCAAAGTTATGTGAAAAAGTTTCATATAAAAGTTATTTAAAATATATTTTCTGTAAATTTGGAAAAAATAAAAATTCAACCAATAGCAGCCGAGATATAAAAATCGCCTTTATCCCGTAACGCACAACGAAATTTTGGTGGATTTTCGCGGTTCGAGGCTGAAGAAGAACTTTTAAACAAACAATCAAATTGGCCTGCTAATACATTTTGTAATTTAAAATTCCCCATTGTCTGGCCTATGTATATTGTATTCAGAGTGAGTGGTTATGCGTTTTTCTTGGAAACAATATAAGGAACTAGAATAACTTTCTAGAAAACCCAATATTATTTATAGGCAGAAAACCAGTATCACAACTGGCGTTGTGATAAATTTGACCATTGAATAAAAAAAAAAATAAGTAAAAAACATAAAATTAATACTCATCTTCTACTTCGATGCGATCCGGAAACCACATACATTAATGAGAGCCTCCGCAGAACAAAAGAACATTTGATTGTTGCATACCGATTCTATTTTTATGTTGTTGCATCTTTCAAATAATCTAGATTTAGATCTGGATATTACCAACGATGGGCCTTTAAAAAATATATTTATGTTTGAGTATATATTTTATTTTTATTGTTATAAAATAAATAAACTTTCATATCTACAAAACAGGACAATATTACTTTCAAATCACTTTGATTTTATATTAGTTTTAATTTTAATCAGTCATTTTTACAATTGCAATTTAATTTATATTATTTAAAAAAGTGCCGATTTTACAGAAATTTCTTCAAAGCACGCTGTTAATAACTGCAATTTTGAACGAATGTTTATTTTTGTAATAAACACAATTAAGATAAAGTTCTTTAATATCACCTAAAGTCTTTCAATTAAATGAACCGCAAAAAATTATGCGATAAAAACAATAACAAAAAATGTTTGTTATTTTTGGTGAATTGGTTAGACGTTGCTGATTTATTTGATGTCGATAAGGTGTGGGAATTTTTGAATATATGGAAGAGTTATTTATTTCTATTTAGATAAGATGCTTTTATATTTAGATTATATTTGAAAGGAAATTACTTCAGAAGATTATATGTTGATTACATAAATTCAAAATGCTTTTCTTTAACAGTAAAAATCTAATTCTTTATTTTTTAAATTATTGTGATACTTATTTTGGGACAACAATATCAATATTTAAAGTAATATATTTAAGTAGAATAAAAACTCTAAAAGTTGTTTGACTATTTTAAAAGATTTTGGATTTTGCAAGATTTTTCTTTATAACCTCTTATATAGTATATAATATATAGAGTAAATTTTAAAAATCTACCAATTATTTGTATTACTCTATATATTTAACTGGAAATAAGAAAATCAAAGATGCAAGCTTTAAAGTATTTAGATATTCGAGACAAGTGTCTACATTGATTATTAGACTTTTGTTTATTAAAATATAAAACATTTATTTTTTAACAGGACTATTGGAAAATAAAGTTTTTTGTAAAATTTTATTATAGTGTAAGTGTAAAAGTATTCTTTAAAAAGTAAGTTTTTTAAAAATTTTCACAAAATAAAAATAAATATATTGAGAGTTTTTAATACTTTTTTCTAAAAAAAAATTATTTAAGATTTATGTTCATACTGCAAAACTGATGTTTGACAAAAATAGTTAACTTTGAATAATAAAATATATACAATCTATATTATTTATTTTAATTCCACTCATCAATTTTACATCTTCTCTCTTTTTCTTAACACGTCAAATAAAAATTAAGCTTTGACGCGACACACACACAGAGAGAGAGAGAGAGAGAGAGAAAGAGAGAGAGAGAGAAGATGCAAAATTGATGAGTAAAATTGAGAAAGAAGAACATCAATATAAACAAATCGAGTTTGACAAATTAATAAATATTATTTGTCATTGTCAGATACATAACATCATATCAAAGTATAAAAATAGGATTAATTAATTTACTTTAATTACACAGGGGGCTGGAAAATAACAATAAGAATTATATATATATACAGATTCAATAATTTATAATAACCTCGGTGGCGGAACGGTAGAGAAACAATCTACGATTTTAGGGTTTCCGGGTTAGGTTCTCAAGATTCATTATTTTTATTACGTCTGCTGTGTGGTCCAAGCACACTTACATTTTTTATACTTACAAAGAATTTGCAAAAGAAAATTTTGAAATGATTTAAGTATTATTGAAATAAAAATTGTGCATTTGATACAAGTCAAAACAATAGAAAGTAAAAATATTTTTTGCAAGTAAATATGACATTAATATGGGACTTACGCAGATGGTTGGAAAATAATAATAATAATGATAATAAGAATAATAATAATATTTATAATTTTCTTAAAATATAGCATAATACTAATAATAATAAATATAATCTCAAGACGAAGTTTAGCGTTTCTCCTTAAATCAACGTTACTCTTCCACTTAAACCTTGAACAATTTGATATAATTTACGCACTCTACTATCATAGTCTTTCGTTTAAAACAGATACACTATTGTCTTCTTCCAGAACGACCACTAGAGGATATATCTAACGACTGAATCTTTTGAATAAATACCTTTTATAATGTGATTTAGAGGTGTGAACGGACATTCATTTAAAACTGTTATTTATTTCATTATAAAGTGATGATTATTGGTATTTGAAGCTACATTTGAACAGCTGAGTCCTGTATTGAAGAGGAGTAATTGTTCCTTTTAAACTAAATTTTTAAATTATGAATGTCCATTTTAAATCTGATCTTATTGTACAAATTAATTAGTTTACCGTACGTTATAATTTTATGATATTGACATGCTGCATAGAGTTTTCTACTTGTATTCATGTTAAATCAAATTAATTCAGTAAGTTTGACGGAGACACTGGTGTAGTGCTTGGGACCAAATACTAGCCGTGTGCAATTATTTTGGACTTTTTGAATTTTATTAGTTTCCGTCTCATTTAAGAAAAAACCGTAAACACTGTCACAATGGTTGAAATGGCTTAGTACAAGAGATTTGCAAAGTTGAGATCGTATTTTCTTTGTCATATAGTGCCTATTTGAGTAAAGATTATTTAGCGAGCAGTATGCCTTTTGGACACATTTATTAATATGTTGTTTAAACTTTAGATTTACATCGATCAGTAGGCTTATATTTTTAGCTTGATCTGTATATTCTATTTTTTCACCCATAATTTTAATTTTCAGTTTAAGTTAAAGAAATTATTCACGTAGGTGTATTGGTTTATTAAAGTAGAGTTAAAATCTGTACAGGCTGTTATACCATCTTGTAGATTAAAAATGAGATATATTATTGAGTTTCATTTGCATAAAAATGATTGATTAAACATTTTTGTAGACGACAAAAGTATATAGCGTACAGAAGTGGCGCTAAAATTGTTATTTGTCTGACATCAAACGTTAATGAGACAAAGACTTCTCATTTAGTTTTACAGTTACCAAGCGAATAGTGATATAGCTATGGAGAAATTGACAGGCCACCTCAACTAGGCCAATATACTTTTGGATTACAATTAAGAGGTCAAACTCGAGAGTAACAAATGCCATTGAAAAATCCAATAATGCCAATAGGGTTAGCTTCGTATTATCAATGTTGACACAATATCATCAATTATAGTAGCAAGAGAAGCGTCACTGTAATTACAACAAAATCCAGACTGCGTTTGTGGTAATATGTGTTTCTAGATAATTACGCAATGGAGTAATTATAACTTTTTCATAACATTAAATCTTTGTACTTTTATTATGTGTGTAATAAAGGGTACGATGTACGAACAGTAGTATTTTATAAAAGTTTTGTTAATACCATCAGATCTTTCAGTTTAAGACTTAATTGACTTTATGATGTTATTAGTTTGTGAGTTATCTACAAGTGAGAAGTGAAATAAATTGTCATATAGTTTATTTTTATTGTAAAATTTTAAAAGCTCTAGATTATTATTAGCATTATTTACGGGAATATATTGAATGAAGTGTTAGTTTATTGAGTTTACATTTCTTAAACTGATTGGAATTAGCATATTTTTGTTAAAAAGTATATTTGCCTTAAACTGCATGTGATATAAATGCTTTCTTTTCTTGTTTTATAGCAGTAGTTACTAAATTTTGTAGTTGCTTGTAAACCAACCAATGAGTTTGTTGACCCGATTTTTTAAATCTAGAGTCCGATCCATGAAGCTGGTGCTTTGGTAAAAAGAGAAAGGAGAAGGTAAAAAGATTAAAAGCATGTGCTTATCAACTAGATTTTGCAGGTTCAAAGTTAAAAAGATAGCTTTATCATTTACATTAGTCATTTAAATCATTTTATAGATCAGTTGTAAAGTCATCAATGTTGAAGTTTTTAAAAGATTTATTGGTACTGTATATGTAAGGCTCGCTTTGAAGTAGCAAAGAGCAATTAATTAATTCATGATTAATAATATCATTGATGCTTTCAATACAACCTATATTTACTGCATCGGTATTATTTACAAATATTAAATTGATAAGCGTTGAAGACAAATTAGTAATGTTTGTAGGTTAATTTGTCTTAAATTAAAGCTATCAGCCATGCCAGGAAGTCTGGTTACATTATTATTGAATTTTAGCTTGTCAATGTTGAAGTCTTACAATATTGTTAGCAGGTATGATATCAGATAAGATATTCTCTAATTTGTCTATAAAATAGTTGTAATTAGTAGTAGGTGGTTTATAACATACACCAAAATGCGTTTCTTATTAATAGTTAAAGTTGCCCAGCAATGTTCTATAGAACTGTCAGTAATAATTTCTTTAAATAATATTGTATTTTTAATATAGATAGCGACATCACCACTTTTACCATTTTGGTCTTTACGCAGCAATAAATAATTTGAAATATTGTATAATCAGTTACTAGTGTTTGGCAGTAGCCATAGCTTTTTATTAAGTAGTAGTTGTTTTACTTGTACAAAGCAGCTTGATAAAGACCGGACGTTCAGATGAGCAATTTTAAATGTTCTATTCATAAGGTAAGAATGATATTAAATAAGGCGTTTGTTCTAAGTTGAACAATGTTTGAAATTTGCAAGTGTAGCATAGTTATTCTTTTAGCAGTTCTGCTTCTCCAATAAAGTCTAAAAGCTTTTGCCAAACGAGTGTTTTTAGCTCTTTTTGGTTTAGCATATTCTTGCTAAAGTTGACATGTTATACACCTCCTAGTCACACTGCTGATGCTTGTACACTTCTTAGTATTTTTTATATTATTTTATGATTTCATTCATATTAATCTCTATTTACTCTATTTCTTAATTTTCTATCATTTATCTGCTTCTTTTTATCCTATTTCTGCACATTCTATAAAAAAATTTCTAAACCATAATATTTCAATATATTTTTAAAATATAACTATATTCGTTGAAAAAAAATAGAAAAAATATAACTAACAAGTTATAAAAATCTAGGAAATTTATGCTATATACAAGGTGAGTCAACGAAACGGGAAAATTTCAAGAAAAAACATTAAAGAAATCAACTTTTGTCAAATTTACATATATAATAAACATATTTTGTGCAAATGGAAATGCTGTGTAAATGCAGAATCGTTTATTTAGAAAATAATAAGGGCCTTAACTAGGACCGCGCACTACTAAATTACTTTTTCTGAATGTAAAGGTGTGCATTTTCGTGTAATTCCTAACCAATAACAAAAATTTTATTTGTTGATATGGTCCCTTATCCAAAAATTATGCAGCACGTTACTGTTTTCATTGATGCGTCTAAAGTTTGTTCATAAAATCTTAATAAAATAGCGTATTATAAATCTGCATTTAATACGTATATGTCTTTAATTAAAACGCTTTTCTTGGTGTTGTAGGTTAACCCGAGAGTTATGCATCGCCGAATGTATTTTTGTTGACTTTTTTTCCAATGAGTTAACCTCCTGAATATTCTTAGGCGTGCGCGCAATTCTGGCTCTCCACACCATCTCTTTTTCTGTTATTGAACCGTTTCTTTCAAATTTCCTAACCCAACTTTGAATAGCATTGTTACACGGTATGCGGACAAAACTTTCCTAATTTAGGTAATACGTAAACTAACTTATCCATTTTCTAGATTCACAACGTTGACGTTTGCCACGTACCTCCCGTTTACTTTATCTGTAAAGTTTTGTTGACTCACCTTGTACTATAGAAAATTGTACAATTATTGTTTGAACAATTTAAAAACTAATTTTAGAGTATTTTTTCCGATACCAGGACCAAGTTTGCTATTTATCCACATTGGCGCTACTACAAAAGTACATCAAAAATAATGTGATTTTGACTGTAACAATATAATTTTAACAAATATATCATTTTGCAAATTCTAAGAATTAATTGCGTTAATGTCTTACTATATTTTGAAAAATCTATCGAAACTTGAAGAAATGCGATTTTAATTTATAAGAAAATTTTGTTCAATAATATTATTTTTTAGATTTAAACGTTGTAAAAAATTGAAAATGAAATAAAAATAAAACTTCTCGTTTTCTAATGTAATTAAAAGTATTTTATATAAATGTATTCATGATTTTTATAATATTTGATACTACCTGTAAAAGTAAAGCTATTCTGCGTTTTTAAAAAATAAATTATTGAATTAAATTTGTTTTTAATTGGAACTTTTATTAAATCATGAAGTTAATCTTTAAATTTAATAAATAAAACTGTTTTTACAACGTCTTTTATTTGAAATAATGTTTATTGTATAATTAAAAAAATATATTTAATTGTAATTAGTAGTAGTCTTCGTCGCAAAAAGCATGTGTATGCTGCACTGATAAGATTTGAAACAAATAAAATTTAATTTAAAAATAAAAATAATTTCTTAATAAGAGAGCGTCTTTACTGACCCCCTGTATTGCTTTATATTATTATTTATATTACTATGTAGGCAGTGTTGGCAATAGCGAATTCTAAAATATATATATATATATATATATATATATATATATATATATATATATATATATAATATAAAATAATAGCTTATAAATAAATACCTTTGAAGTAAAAACTAAATAATTGTAAGGTTTCTCAGCATAGATATTTTTAACAGTACTAAAGAAACATAAATTTGTATTTTTTTTAAAACAATTTGATTAGTATTCGTAGAACAGTTCTAAATGCGTTTGATAATTTGAATGTTTTGAATAGTCTCACGAAGTTTGCATAACTCATTTTCTGTTGATTACTGATTCAATAACAGTGACTATAAAAAATAAATTAAATTTAAGCGATAGCACATAACTGCATTCAGATGTCAGGCGAGTTTGCATAAAATGCCAGCCAGCAAACATTATTAATAGTCATTTTAGCCATTTTAGGCTAGAAACATATCATTAGCAATTAATTCATGGCACTTTAATGAACAACATTATTTTTTAAAAGAAGATTACAAGCGTCTAACTGCACCGACTCTAATTAATTTGTGGTAACATATCATCAACTTTCTCTAAGTTTCAATATGTTAATTTATTTGAAATTGTAAATTATTAGAATTGGTAGGTGCGTACAAGGGGTATCAAATTGCAATATTTGTTGTCAATGTTTAATTAATATTCAGAAAAATTAATTAATATTTGATTACGAAAATAATGTTAAATTAAATAATGAAATACAAATTAATTGGGCTATATTTTTTGCGTTTTAATGTATTAGATAATCTGTAGCTGGAGGACAATCTAAATCAAATAGATGCGCGATTCGTTTATAATTTGTGATAATTTCGATTGAATCATTTTTTAATAGTTCAGTATGTCGTAAATTCATGATTTAAAGACGGATGTCGATAAGTGCACAGAACAAGTGCCCCGCGGCAACTTTACAAATTAAGCAACCAAAATACAAATTAGCCGGCAATGATCGTTTTGGTAATTTGGGTTATAATTACGTATGTTTTCTTATTGTCTGGCGGTCTTGTAATGCGGACAATTGTTCTATGTGGCACCTACATATGGCCAAATATAATGCAAGTCGCGGGGCCGCGGAATACCAAGAGAAATAACAGAGGATGGATTGTAAAGGATGGAACAAAGTGGTGCGCGAGAGCTGGACCACCCAAGAAGTCTCACGACGATATGAATGAATACGATGAGCTTGCTTCGCTGCAGCTACCCACGGCACTTGCTGATGAATTGTGTTCATCTGACGGATCTACAGAACCATCAACCTGATGGCAATACTTCACGGGCTTGACTCATCTCTTAAAGCGGAGATGGAGATCATATCGTATTAATTCTCGTCCGGATCGCTTACGAAACGGCGACGTTCCATAAAACACCCGATTATTACGCCGCCAGTCGATAACACAAATTAATTATTCACACAGAGATATTCACAATTTTGATGATATGAATTTATTACTGCATTCTTTCAAGTTTACATTTGATCACTTAATGTGAGTTAAAAAGATCATTTATTTTATCTCATTACAACTAGCAATATTTGAAATTTATTTACCCACTATTTCTCAATTAAATATTTTTAGATAAAACATTCGAACTGCCATTCCTTACACCATATTTATTATAATTAACGGGTAATTATAAGAGTTTCTCAAGACCAACAAATTTAGAAGACATTTCAAATTCAAAAACTATATGAATCTTGGAACAAATTAATGAATCGGGAAGTTGAGATTATTAATTTTTTTCCAGCAGCTATTGATCGACAAAATATGCCATGAATTAATAGTTGCATTGTAATAATTATTTGATCAATACATATGACATGACAGGATACACGCTAAAATAATTATTCATAATGTTGAAGATGTTTATAAATACTGATTATGTCAATTCTAATAATAATATTTATATTGATGTGAAGGTGGATAGGAATGCAATTGAAATTTTTGCACCTCGAAAGTTTTGTTTTATTGTTGGTTTGTATTTGTATTTATAAATGAAATTTTAAAAACTGTAGCCAATGATAAAAGTTTGAGCTTATTATACTAATTTTTGAAAATCAGCTCTAGTCAAATTTTATTATTCAAATTTCTTTTTCAAACCAATTTACAATCAAAAAGTCTTGAATCTACCGTTTTTAAATTGTTGAAAAATGTTAGGTTTAGTTATCAGTGGCTAATTCCTATTACTCTAATCCAAGAATTAAAACTTTTTAAACTTTCCAAATACTGCTACGATTGTGTGCTTTAGATCATTTAGAATGTAATTTTTTAAAATAATTCTTCATTTTATCAAGGTTTTTTTCTGCCATTATTTACAAAGACTTCAAATTTGAATTTATTATTATTATTATTATTATTATTATTATTATTATTATTATTATTATTATTATTATTATTAT
>JARJEC010008204.1:0-10053 GCA_030264575.1 Tachinus sp. AB-2021 | reverse complement strand
ATTTGAATTATTATTGTTTATCGTATCATATATTATAAATAAGAAAATCAAAATAAATGAGACGGTATAAGGATGCTAGCAGAAGACAAAACATACCACAATTCCAACCTGCAATAAAGAGTACGAATAAATGTTTTCTCGTCTTGCTAAATATTATTCATAAAATGGATGATTAATTATTTGAATACCACCGTTATTATACTGTCTATAAAAACCAAATTTTGGAATTAGATAAAGAAAAGTATGGTTAATATATTGCACATACCGATTTTAGATTAATGTAATACTTTTGCCGTAAAAAATTTCCAAATATGAGTAAAATATATATAATATTTTAACCGTTGTAATAATTATTTTGAAAAGTGTGATTGAATGTGTGATTTTTTCAAAAAGATTCCGTGCAAAATAAAAAGTGTGATTTTTCTGTAAGGTTTACAGCGGGGGGACTGGTCTTAACGAACGATATTAGAAAAGTAGCAGTTCTATGTACTTCAGTAAATAATAAAGAACCCCGTCAGGCGTTGCAATCATGATTTGCAGATAAAGTTTGAGTAGCAATGTAAATTTTGTTTTACATAACATAGAGTTTTATTTATACATAAATACTATAATAAAAAATACAATGCAAACTTCTAATATTTTATGTACTGTTTCTATTATTTACAAGATCTTACTGAAATATTTACTTTAATTTCCATTTTATTTAATCCTTTTTTTAATTACGTACAAATCATTGTTTAACTTAGATTTTTGACAACATATATTGAAAAAGTTAAAGTTAAAAATTTTGACAAACAACATGGTTTCATATTAATATAAACGATTATTCAGTGGTAACTAAAGTAAATGAAAATAAAAACTGAAGCATTCGCATCTTCAGAAGGTTTCAATTAAGATTGACTTTATCTTAAAATATGCCTCGATCGGATGACTGAGTGACTTCACACATAATATTTTAATGTTTTACCCTTTGACACTTCATATTTTCTCCGATTTTGAAAAACACAAAAATAAATGTACTCAGTATTCAAATGCATTTTTTTATCAAGAGTCAAGGGTGTCTTAAAATACAAAAATAGCTTTGGTTTATTTATATCATTGTTTTTAATTCGGACTAAAACAAAAACAAGTTTGTAAAATGTTGTCGAGTGAAAATAAACATTATTGCAATAAGAATGTATGCAAAATTATCAAAAACGCAATGTGAATTTTAAAACTGTTCTTTTGGTTCACTTTTCAGCTAACCTTTCGCATTAGATAACACTTGGCAATTTGAAAAATCGCATGCAATACATATCGATCTTATACATTAACAAACGCACCTAAAATGAGGAAAGATTCAATTAAGCTAAAAACCACAAGGATGGTTTCGACCTCTACTATATATAGTACTTCATTATAAGAAATAAATCTAACAAAAATTACTATGATATTTTAACCACAATAATTTTACTTTGATTTGATAATGACCTTCATAAATCGAAACTCGAGTCGCCTTTATTTTTATTTTTAACAAATAAATCTTTTTTTTTTTTGGTTAAAAAAAGTAATTTTTCTATTATGTGAAGTAGACGTCCTTAAATTTTATAAATAAGATATTTTTCACGGCACATAGGACAAGAAAACAATATGTCGTCACTATTTTTTTTTTATTTTCAGTAAATGTTTCGGATCATCACGTCCCTTGTTCAGTACTATAATTAAGAACAATTGGTACATTTAAAATAATTGTAAAATGGACAGGACAACTCACTTTCAATAAAAAAATGTTGTTTTAAAAAAATATATATAAATAACACATAAATATAAGTGTATACTGCTTGTAGTTAAAACAGATTGTTAAAAGAATCAACTTGATACCTTGTCATTTAATAATAAATTGACATATATAAAATTAAAATTCATAGTTTGTTTGTATTAAAATTTATTCGCACATCTTAGCGAAGAGTGATTTTTATTAAATATGAATGGTTTTATTTCTATCCGGCGGATTGTTTTTTGTATATGCGATTGTTTATATTTGTGCAGATAATTTAATTCAATTTTAATATGAACAAACAAGGTTTTACCGGGTTGTGCAGACAGAGAAGAATTAACATTTGAATTTCGATTAATTTTATTACAATAGATAATGTTAAGATTCGACGTGTCTGTCATAAAATTGCACGTAAAGTTATTATTGATATGTAGCATTTTGCTGATAATTCTTTTTTGGTAATTAGGCTCAATATCTAAAATTGATGTGGCGTCAAAATTAAATTTATGTCCTTTAATTTATGATTGGATAACCTGGTTACACAAATTATTACAATTCCGTTTATGTTGTGAGATTCTGTTTTTTAGTAATTGACTTGATTGTCCAATTTATCTGATGGCATAAGTGCCACATGGAATGCTGTATATCGTGTCCTTTTTTCCCAAATAGTAGAAGGATCTTTCAAGTTTAAAAATAATTGACGATAATTTGTTTCTGATTTGAAAGTAATATTGGTATTGCCGTCTATTAACACACGTTTCAATTTTTGTGACAAACCATCTTCAAACGGAATTACTACCCATTTTTTTTAATTGGGATTTTCCTGATTACAATTAACTGTAGGCATGTTTACGGAGGAACGATATTTCTTTTTGAAAATTGAATTAACAAATAATCATTTTCTATTATTTTTTCCTTGAGAAGCTTAAAACTTTTCTCATGGAATAATTTGTTGCTTAACTTGAGAATTCGATTTTGGTTCATTTTGATAATATTGATTTTTTGTGACAATTGGTGATTAGAATTGAAATTTAGTGACCTGTTACTGGTCATTGGTTTCTTGGTCTACTAAAATTTTATTGTCTTGCTTTATTAATAACAAGTCAATAAAAGAAAGATTGCCATTGATGGATTTCTCTATTGTGAAATTAAGATTATTGTAAAAACTATTAAGTTTCTGTAATAAAATATCAATATCTGAATTTTTATAACAATAAATCGATCATCCATGTAAATGGACAGGAACAGGACACTAAAATTCAGTTCAGTTAATGAAACGGTTACTAATTCATCCATGACTAATATGACGAGAATGGGGCTAATCGGGGCTCCCATTGGTGTACCAAAAATTTGTTTGTAAAATTTATTGTCAAATTTGAAGTAACAACTGTCGGAAAACTGTTCTATAATTTCTAAAAATAATTGTTTGTCTATTGAGGTGAACATAGAAATTGAGTCCCAACGATCATCAATAATCCTCAAAACCAACTCTTTAGGAACATTTGTGAACAACGATTCCACATCTAATAATATCAAATCATAGTCGTTAGCTATAGACAATTCTTTGATTTTTTCCATGATTTCTATAGAATTTTTTACATTAAATTTCAAAGAAGGAGCGAAATTGTTCAGAATGTTCGCGAGGATCTTGGACAACTTATAATCAGGGGAATCGATGTAGAAAAAATTGGTCTAAATGGTCTATTGTCCTTGTGAATTTTTGGCAGACCATAGAGTATCGGAGAAACGAATTTTTGTTTTATTGATTTCTAAGCTAAAAACATTTTTTAATTTAGATGTTTTATTAGTTATTTTTAATTTTCTCTAATAAATTTTATAAATTAAACATTTGATTTATATAAACTTATTGGCTTTATTTAACATTTTTTATTCTAATTATTGATTTAATATGGCTTTTTTTATTATCACCTCAACCGAAGCAATATTTTAGGAAATTCAGCTTGTATTTGCTTAAGTATTGTCAAAATGCATATAAACGGACAATATGCATAAAGGTGTCTAGAATGCGTGCATGCGGTCCACGTGGATTATAGGAAAAATATATTTAAATAATAAAATTAATGTTTTTTCAAAAAAATCTAAAATAGTATAGATATCAATAGACAATATTCCATTACTATGACTATTGCTAATAATTGTGGTACTATCTGTGACACTTGATAAAAATGTTTCAACAAAACAACCATTTACAGAAAATATATTTTGATAAAAGCGACTTTTGAATCTTTTTATTTCTTTACTTTCTATCAATAGCAACTCATTCCTTTCCATTTATACGTTTGTATCTGTTTCTACAATAGCTATGCAAATGCTGTAATTGTCCAACACTTTGGTTTAAATGTATTTTATTTTTTATTTATTATTCTAATAATATATGTATAATTTATATGAAGTTTCAAAAAAGTATTAACGTTATTAATAATGATAATATAGAAATGTTTTTGTAGAAAATATTATCAAAACATAATCAATAAATACATATTCTCAAACAGATATTTCAAAGAAAAAGCTTAACTTATGCTTTTGATCAATGAACTAGAAACATTACGTTTGCAAAGTTGTTTTCATTCATCCAATATAAATTTGCTTCAAAGTCTATTGGAATCTATATACATTTTTTTCTGGACCAAATTATACTTTTATTAATCATATAAAAAAAACATTATAAAAGCATAATAGATTATTGTTAATAAAAAAAATATATTATATTCATTCTGAAAATTATAAAATTAAAACTCTCTCTCTATATATATATATATATATATATATATATATATATATATATATATATATAATAAGAAAAGTATTTTAGTCAACCTATCTTATTTACATATTATTATTATTTGTGAATAAGATAAGTTGAATAAAATACTTATATTCTACTATTCTAATTTTTAACGACAACATAAACTGTTTTTAATTTATACATAAATTTAAATTTAAATTATTTATGTTCGTAAGATCTCACTTTTGATCTTAATAAATTTTACAGAATTGCTTAGATTCAAACTCACAGACATCTTTTATTTAGTATTTTTAAGTGTTACAATAAAAGTAGGAACAAGACTGCGCTCTTCTAGTGGTGCCACACGTAACACACAAAAACACGTACTCTTTTTATTGCACATAAAATAAAATATATCCCTTGAAATCATTACAATATAACTAATGTCGTTTTATATTAATGCAAATTATTATTGATAAATATATTGGTGGATATTTTCATATATCCAACGGCAAATGTAAACAATTTAAAAATGTTGAATTGCAGAAATAGCGTTAATTAATCAATTGTTGAATAAACAACATGCCTATTTTCACAAATGAATATTTGCAACGGTTAAATGATTTTTGATGTTTTCAATAAAATCATTAATGCATTACTACTCTGAAGAATGCACATGTATAAAAGTTGCAATTACTTTTTTAGTTATATTAATTATTATGCGCTGAGGAAGGAGATAAGTGTTTCTCCGAAACGTACAACCTAATCAAAGGTAAATAAAAGGATTGTTTTCTGTCCTATTGCAAGTTTAATTACCAATTTATATTATTAGAAAGACGTCTATTGAACTCATCATTGTTCTGAAAATTCAAACATTTTTGTAAATAATATTTGGTGAAATTCAAAAGTTTATAATTTGTTTAAGTCGAATTGAAACAATACAATAAGATTGATTTTAGCTAATATCAATAATTTAACCTGCATTGTTTAAACTGAATATTCATTATACTAAAAACTGAATAATTTAACTGCAGCCATTATTTAATTTAAACAAAGGATAAATATGCAGCATTATATAATTTCTACAAAACAAATTTTTTTATTACAAAATTACTGCTATTAAATTATTCGTGATAATAAAATTAATACAATGTTTTACCACTAATAAAATCTGTATATATTGTTTTTGAATAATTTGTAATCCAAATAGTGTTTTATTTACATTTCTAAATTACTAAATAGTAAATTCAATATTGTACTCGTATAACAATTTTATATTTATTGGCAGAAACCATATAGATTTAGATTTATTTTATTAAATAACCCTACCTTCAATATTGGCAACCTCGGTGGCGTAGATGATAGGGGTTTACTATGCTAGGAGCCCCTGGTTCAATTCCCGGTAAAGGCGTGGTTGTTTATCCTTCTATTTATTAAGTATTTATAATAATAGTTTCATCCTACAAATCTTACATTTTTGCCTTAAAGGATACGCATCCGTGGCTATATTAATAAATACATTTTTTTTAAATCTTCAAAATTATGCAATATTTACTATAGTAAGTTGCAAACGATAAATCTTATAAAAATAGGTAAATTACAAAGCTTCTATATATATATAAGAATCTGTCAACGGTTGCAAATTACGCAAGATGATTTTCTGCATCCTGATAAGTTACTAATATAAAATATAATTAAACTAATATAAAACTTTCCTCTTAAAAGCGTCTGACACAATTTAAAACTTTCAACTAAATTTGCATTTGACTATATAATTATGTCTATAAACTCATTTAAATATGTATTAGATACAAGCTACATTTCTTAAGTATACAAACTATAATATATTTTGTTATAAAATGTAATTTAATAAACTCACATTGATATTAATTTTATTTATGCAATTTATAATTATACCGGGTGACAACTGAACCAGGTGCAAGCCTGTATCTTTTTTATTTATGAATATTTTTTAATAAAATTTTTATGGGCTAACATACATCAGAAGAGCCTACTTTGCCGCTGAAATTTTCTAAAATATCGTTTCCGCTTTAACCGAAAATAACGTCAATTTAGTGTTTTTAAATGAAACTCTGAGTAAATTTGTGCAATTTTTTAGGAGTTTAACATAATTGAATAAAAAAAGAATAAATAAACTTTAAATTTTTTTTATACCAACATCATCTAAATACAATGGGATTAGTAGAAAAAATATTTTGCTAAAATATTTAAAATTGAATAAAATACGGACTTTTATAAACTGCATCACTTTTATTTGGGTTCTAACTTATTGTTTTCATATGCAACCTCCTTGGTCCCATGGTATCCCGTAAAAGTAGATTTTTTTATCTATTTAACGAGACTAAAAATACTTGTTTCGAACAAGTAATAAAAAAGTTATATTTTTTTGTGAATTTTACGAAAAATGAGGTTTTGTTACCAAAAGCGCTGAATATCGGGATTTATGTGTAAGATGGACTAACAAATAAAAGTTTGCAAAAATATGCCGGGTGTTCCATTTAAAATGACAAAATTGATCTTATTTCCGGTTATACCAAAAATATTTTTCAAATTATGAATAATTAACAATCATTCCGGAGTGTTAAATAAGGTTTAATTTCTTCACCGGTATTGAGCTGTCCTGACTTTACTTTGCCGTTTATCATCCAAACCGACTCCTCCGGATATGGGATTGGTGCAGTATTGTCGCAAAATCATACAGGTGGGGAGCAAGCCATTGCATATATTAGTCGCTCCTTGAATCAATGAGAGAAAATTTACACTGCTACCAAGCGCGAATGTTTAGCCGTGATATTTGCCATAGAGAAATTTAGGCCATATATTGAAAGTTTTAAATTTATCGTGATTACGGATCACTATTCTTTACCTTGGTTGAGGAATTTGAAAACCCCGAATGTACAATTATCTAGATTGAACGTTCGTTTGCGACAATACGATTACGAAGTAATACACCGGAAAGGAGAAGAATTAGTTGTCCCTGATGCGTTAAACAGAACGGTACCAAATATAGAGATAAAGTTAATAAGCACAGTACAAATGATTGATAATGAAGATTTGACAGATAATTGGTACGTTAGTTTATGTGAACAAATTAAGAACAACCCAAGGAAGTACCCTCATTGGCGTTTTGAAAATAAAAGTTTAAATAAACACGTTTGTCCTAAAAGTCCTGATCTAGAACAAGATAATTTGTGAAAACAGGTTGTTCCAAAAGAACAGAGGAGCGACATAATTAAAGCCTAACATGATTCCTCTACTTGTGGTCATGCAGGCGTTTTTAAGACTTACAATAGACTATGTGATTTATATTAATGGCCAAAAATGCAAAGTCATGTTGCAAATTATATTAGATATTACAAAGTTTGCATACAGTCTAAGCCACAACAAAAGGCTTCAGCGGGTATAATGTCTGGTCATATGAGTGGCATTGCTAAGCCATGGGAAGCTGTAATTTAGTTGGACCATTTCCTTGTAGTTCTAAAGGAAATAGCTATATTTTTGTCGTAGGAGATCTTTTGAGCAAATTCTCGTTAATGTTTCCATACTTACCCACTTCTTTTTGGTAGCCCTAAATTTATTATATGTGATAATGGTGTTCAATTTAATGCAAAAGCTTTCACCAAAATACTATCTTCTTACAACAGCAGAATTCTCTACACTCCTCATTACCACCCTCAAAGCAACCTTACTGAAAGAATTAATAAAGTACTAAAATGCATGCTCACATGTCATGTTAATCAGGAAAACCATCGTACTTGGGATGTAAATTTTCAAAATATTACGTGCGCTATAAGATCAGCACACCAGGATGCGACGGGATTTACTCCGTATAATATAAATTTTGGGAGAGAAATGCGAATGCCTCGTATTAAAGAACCAAGCGCGAATGATTCAGTAGAGGACTTGTTGTTTGAACGAAACCAATATAACGTTGAAAGTCGAGTCAGTAGGTTCGGTAAGCTGTTTGCAGAAGTGAATAAAAAATTAAATATTGCTTATAAGAAGAGTGGGTCAGTTTTCAATCTGAGGAGAAGACCCTTAACTCTTCAAATAGGTCAATTAGTTTGGCGTAACAATTATGCATTAAGTGATGCTTCGAAATATTTTACTGCTAAACTAGCACCTAAATATAGGCCCATTTAAAATACAAGCAAAAGCCTTTGGTAGCGCATACAAAATTGTAGATTTGGAGGAGAAACAAGATACAATCCAGTGCCATTTCTTCATTACGACAAGCGGACCAGGCCGCATAATCAATATTCGATCACCGGTGGAAGTAACCGTGAGCCTTTATTAAAAATCAGTCAAGGATTACAGTATTGAATTGCACTCCATTAATATTTTTGTTTTAATCAATAAATCAATAATAATTATCATTATTTTTTTTATATATGACATTCATTTACTTGGGATTAATTAAATAATAATTAAATCCAGTATATATTAATAAAAAAGGGCAAATCTTATATCAAATACGATAATTAATATCGTTTATCAATAACCATTTCATATATACGTGAAATATAAATTTATTTATTCATTTCTATTTATTGATAACAACTAAAATATAAAATAAAATATTATGCAATGAAGGACATCATTGAATAAAATTCAATGTGTCTCTCTTAAATAAGTTAGCATTGTAAAACAATCGCTATCTGGGTAGATGCATAGGGTAAATTTATAACACAAATTTGATAGTTGTGTAGTGATAATTATTTTTTATTGCAAATGCATATATTTATTTGTTTTGTTTAATTTTTTTTATATGTATATATATATATATATATATATGTATGTATAGATGGAAATGAATAGTATTGATATACATATATATTAATAAGATCGTTTTTTTTCTTTCCTTTTATTAATTCTAGAATCGTATTTGCCGAGCTACCAGATTTTTATATTATGCAATAAATTTTTAAGCTTAGAAATAAGTTAAGAAGACTAAATTTTACTGGGAAACAATTAATGGCGTTCTAAATATCGAAGGCAAAATTCTAGTGTAACAAGCCTTAATTAAACACATACATAACTACATAAAGACGTCTGAAGGACTTCGAGGTCGATGGCCAGTTGGGTAAAACCCAACAAATACGAATACTAAAAAATATATTAATTAAAAAATAGTAAATATTTAGCAACTTATGCTCCTGTTGATATAAAAATGTACCTTAAAATAACTTTCCCTTGATAAATATATATCCATGATAAACATATATTTAGTAGTTTGTATATTAGCAAATTGACTTCTTCTTTGTTCTTCATTAGCCTTGTGTCATCCAGTGCTGAATATAGGCCTCTTCTAGTCCCTTCCATGTCTCCCTATCTTGGGCTGATTTCATCCACATGTTTCCAACTATTTTCTTAACGTCGTCTATCCATCGAATATGTGGTCTTCCCCTACTTCTTTTGGTTTGCCGTGGTCTCCATTTCATCAATTTATGTGTCCACCTGTCTTGGGTCAGTCTTGCAGTATGTCCAACCCATCTCCATTTGAGGATTGCAACTCCCTCCATGATATCAG
>JARJEC010008167.1:0-22842 GCA_030264575.1 Tachinus sp. AB-2021 | reverse complement strand
CATTTTCAAAATTGCTCTATACTCTGACTCAGACTGCATTTTATTGTTAAAAAATAAAATTTTAGATATTTGCAACTATTTGATTTTGGAAAATTTTGGTTTTACGGGAGTACGACCTCCCTATAAATCACAAGCCAACATTTTATATATGTTTTCCATACAATAACGAGAAGCACAGCGACAATTTTATTGCGCAAACTTGTTAAAAAAACTAAACTAAAACATTGGTTTAGTTGCAGTACAAAATTGTCAATGTCACTGTTGTTCAGGAAAATGTAAGGGTATATTACCGTTTTATAAATTTGATATAAGCTGCATCAAGCAAATTAATTGTGAACCAGATAATATAAAATGTCTAATAGTGTTATAGAATTTAATTCTACTCCACCCGCTTTGAAAGAACAGGCAAAACCCGCAATGTTAAATTCGTTACCCATTAAATCCCTAAAGTTGTTTTTTTTTCAAACTCTTAAAAATATACTTATAAATTATTATATGCAAATTATATTTTATACTATCCTTAGTAGTCTGATCTGTAGTCGCCTCAAAAATGTTGTGTACACCACGGCCAAAATACTCCTAGCTGTCCTCGCCTGATGCTTGCCTCGCTCGCATCGCTCGCTCGTCTTGTATTATATTGACAAATTTATTTGATACCTACGTGATATTTTGATTTAATTTTTATAATAATTTTATTTACATCATTTTTTGTGCCGCAGTAAAAAATGTTGATTGTATTTCGTGACAAAATTCGTGCTTAATGCGCCATTAAGAGACCATCAGGTTGAGACAACAAATACAATCAAACAGTACTCAATACAAAAATAACTATTATTTAATATAAAAAACCCATCTAGTGGATTTTAATGTCGTGTACTACCATACGTGCATATTTAGTTCCATATTAATCAATTGATTAATAAAGATAATAATAATAATGCTATGCTCATTGGTTAAAATATCTCCATTATTAATCGCACCATTGACAAGATTGTTGACTAAATAGCTATTTTTGTTTACCGTTTATTAATGTCAATATTAAACAATTATTTTGCCTAAAAAGGATGCATTAATGAACGTCATTAATATACTCTTTTTATTATGTAACTTTTTTTAGGATTACGACATTTTAACGATGTTTTGATTATATGAAACTGACAGATTTAAATTATTTTACGTCAAGTATATTGTCAATGCCAGTCAAAGCTATTTTAATCATTATAGATTATGTCAGAATTTGAAATTTTATTGCGGAATGAATTTAGGTTTTTTGAATATTTTTAAGAAACAATCAACGAAAAAATGTAGTAATCAATTCATAGGTTAATGAGAAATTTATAGTCTCAACTATTAAAGACACTCACTCACTTTGTTAGATACTCTATTTAGTGACTGTATTATATTGACAGCAGACCGTTAATACCCCTTATTAATGCACAATGCAGGCATGGAGATTAAAAACATTGGTGCGTGGCTAGGTAATAAGCTGTAAATTTACAATATTGAAAAAATATTTACAATACTAAGTTGATAGTATTTTACAATATTAGCCAGGTAAGTGGGTTTTTTCCTGCGATACGAGAAGATGACTGGTGAGCCTGCAAGCCTGCGAGTCTGTTGCCTCGTTGTGCCATTTAAACATGGTACATGGTGTATAATGTAGTAAATTTGATGGTTCAACACTTGTAAATAAAACTGTTACATTTTGTTTTTTTTATTATTAATTTTGTTACAATGTTTATGTTGGTTACTGGTCGCGAACAGGTTAAGTGGTTGTGACGTAATGTCAATGCGATTTTGATAATTAATTTAGATTTTATGAATATTTTTAAGAAACACTTAATTAAAAAAAATTGTAAACAACACTCTTTCGAATATTTCGATTACTAATCGCTTTCATTAACATGCTTGTTGATTAAATATACATATTTTGTTTCTTTCTGTTATAGAAGAAGTATGTCAAATATCGATTAGTCTTTAATGTTAATTCTCCATACTTAAACAAAGTTACTGTGAAAAAATAATAAAGGTAATTTATACAAATTTACATAATTACATAGAGATTGTATAATTTGCCGCTAAATATTTTGAAATTTAAACGACGCTTACTTGTAGTTCAATATTTATCCAGCGGCGCTGTAATCAAAGTTAAAAAAAGCAAAATCAAAGGCAACGCATTTCTGACGTTTATTTTACCGGTGTTTTAATTACTTATTTGCACAGTAGAAGTCTTAAAATGAAGTTAGTTAGGTACGTAATTGTATTCTTCATTTTCTCGTATTAAACCATTTTGATTTAAGTGTATATAAAAACTTATATGTACATCTTCAAACTTAACCTCAAACTCACATGAAAAACATTCCTCAAAATAAAACTATTTTAATCGAACTCCAAACAAGTAATGTATATATGATCAAATAGTTTCGTTAAATAATGATATAATATATTTAACTACTAATGTTCTTTGCATCTTATAATGTAATTACGCTCAAAATATTATTTTACCACTGGTTTCAAACAAAAATTTTACACAATATAAAATTGATGTGATTACTTCTCACAAACATAAATAATTTGTGCTTATAATTAACTGATATGCTAATCAAATAAGTTAATTTTTTAATACAAATTAATAGCTGAGGCAAGCAATTATTTTATTGGAACTCAGTTAAATAAAACAATTATCACTTAAATCCTAACCGATACATTGGAATCTGCGAAACATTGGTTAGCATGTAATCATATTTACTTTTAAATAAACATATTTCTAGAATGTGGCCGGTGAATGTTGTGTTTGTGTAGAGTCAAAACACCACGCACGACTTTTGAGTAACACTGCATACTGCTAAAATTGAGCCAACGAACAGAAATAGTTAGCACGTGAACATCTTGCAGTAAAAATCTGTACAGAGGGGCATCTCAACATGCAAGCCTCTTTTAAACGGTACATACTGTCTTGCATATCGTCTGTGGTGATGCACAAATTTCTTTCAATGCTTAGATGCCTGCAATATTCTATAATTACTGTAAAAAATGTCAAGCTGTGTAATATTGCCTGTTGAGCGACATGAGATTATACAGTGTTTAAAATTTTAACAACTAATACTGCCGTGCTACGGAAAAACCACTTATGTGACATTTTTTGGAAAATTAGGTGTTTTGGAATTTTGTATTGAATGATAAATGTTCTATTGAAAAATAAAAAAATATTTATACGAGGTACAATTAGTTCCGCAATACTTTGCATGCTTTGCATTCCTTGTCATAAACAAAGTATGTGGTGTCATACAATATTTATCTTAGTAAAATAGTGTGTTTGTGTTTTATATACTTTTCGTAGGCACATACCTTATTTATATTAAGCAGTTTAAAAAACTTATGTGCGTCCTATTATTTTGTTTTTCGTTCTAATCGATTCAATTGCCAACAGATATACTTGTAAAATATATTGGATGAATTCATTCATTTGATCAATTCTATGCATCAAGTGTTTATTAATATTATTATATTAGCAATAATATAGAATAAATATGACATCAAGAGGAAAACGAATTGTGTTCCTTGCTAAAAATTCAAAATTTGTAAAATCTAAATGATTTTGGAAATGTAAAATTTTGCTTTCATTACTTACTCACAAGACTACGGACACATCGTAATTTGGACAAATAATTATTGCATATCTTAAAATAAGAATTGATCGTTGTTTAGTTCTTTGATGCATATAGTGAGAAAAGTGTGCCACACGAACAATTGATTTTAAATATTTTGAAATTTGTTGTACATAATATATTTAAATATCAGCTTTTACCATTGGGTTGGGCTATTTTGTTACGATTTTAAGGATTTTTAAAAAGTAGAAGCCAATTGTACCAAGCATACTAAAATTAAAGAGATGTTTAGAAAGGAGTTTAACGATTTTAAAAATTGGCCCAGTTTAGCCACACTACATCACTCAAAATCTCAAACAAACAGCCGCCATTTCTTAATAAAATTTATCAGGTATGTGTGAAAACGCTAGCAACAATCTCTTTCTTAAAGAAAATTTTGGAGGGAATAGAAAGGAAGTGATATTTACAGAATTACAGCAGAAAAAAAACTATAATTTCAAATATACGATCAATTATTCCAAAGCACAAAAGCAGATATATTTATTTAAAGAAAACCGGCTTTGTTATATATCATTATCAAAAACAAAAAATATATACAAAACATCAAAATTAAACATAATGTAATAATTAATAAATAATAAAATTATATCCATACCAAATAAGCAAAGCGAATGTTAAGTAGAAACAATAGTATAAAAATTATATTGTATTAGCAACACATACGTTTTTATACAACGTACTAACAAAATAAAGATATAAAAAAATTATTATATTATTATAAGTCTATAGAATTTAAGAGCATTTTGATTTTTTCAATAATAAAGTTACGTGCATATTTAATAAACAATTTATGCACCAAATTTGAATCGCCATTTTCTCGAATGTTACAGAATTGCACATACCCGGTTTTTCCATAGCACATCAGTATAGCAGCTGCCGACTGGTTTGCCCATTCTTTTATTGCTCTACGCTTTTGATGGCGTAACTATAACTATATATTATGTTAATAAATGTGGACTAAACGACATTAACGGCATAAGCACAGAAAGTTGATAATTGTGAACTCTTAAGGCCATGACCCAAAGCCAAAACCGTAATTGTATATGCAGTTACATGACATATACATAATTGTACTTTTCTGTGCTTATTTTTATTTCTGTGTGTACAGAAAAACCGCTGTTTTAAAATTATTTATTTAGACTTTATTCACTTGTTTGTTAATTATACAGGCTGTGGATTAATTGGCGGACAAATGCCAGGTAACTTTATAGATTAAGAAAATGAAAATCTTAATTTCAAAATACTGAAAAGTCTTATTTTAGCTTCACTAGGTTTTCAAAGTTTTAATTTTGTTAATACAAATATTGTTTTTAATTACGTATTTTATGTACCAATTTGCTTTATTTTTTTAATATAATAACAGTTATGAGGTTTATTGAAATTTACTTTCGAAGAATAAGGTCCATTTGCACCAACTTCGCTTAAGCAGGGCTTAAAATGTAAAGCTTGGTGTATTTCATTGCACCACATCATAAAGGGACACTTAGAACCTTAAGCCATCAATATTGCGGGTTTAGTGAAAACTTAATATTATAAACATCATTCAGCTTTATTAAAATTTTTCAATATCTACGACAGAAATTTTCTTCAGTGCAATCAAATTAACGCAGAATGACGCCAAAATTTAATTGCATATTGAAACAAAAAAAGAAAAAACATGTTCGGCTCTTCACAGAGCGTGATTTTATTTGCATAGCATAAACTAAAGATTTCTTTGCAGCAAGAACTCGATATGCATTATTATTTTTTGGTTTGCCAATTTTTCAAATTAGTAATGATTCCTTTGGATTTTTTTGCATGCGCCATGAAAATTAATGCTGCTAATAAAAAACAGGAAGGTTTAATCTACACGATTAAATAATTAAAATGTTAATGTCAGGCATGGAGAAAACATTCATTGTTAATGATATTTGCATCACCTTTTTATTATAAATATGTCATTATTTTCTATCTAAACGGAAAAATACATTGTTATGATTGGCTAATCTTTTAAACAGGTTAAAACAACGCCAGGCCTACCAACGGTTTTTCTAAAAATATGCTATGTTGCCATGTATAATATATATTAAACTCCGCTTTTCTAAACCACACTTAAAATGTGTCGGTGCAATGAAATGGAAATTAAAGCTACCCTTAAATTTAACTATGGTTTAGTTAAACGTTAGTTTAGCGATTTAAGCCACGATGGTGGCTACTAACCTAGCCTAACCTAAATCAAATTAAAATTACGCTTGGCAATGTAACAAAAATTTTAATAAAATTAAAATTATCATGTGGGCCATGTAATCACATTAAATTTTATCCTTCAATTTGACTTACATATTGTATTTATTTAATACAGTTCAACAAATTATGCCGTTGATGCTTGAAAATGTTATTAATTTGAAACCTATAAGTACTGCAAAGTGTTTACAAACTAATGGTGGCCAATATAAATATTTGTAGTTTATAATGAGAAAAAATAATATTTGTTGTATTTATTTAATGGCATACCTTAGAGGTTTTACTTATAATAAAAATTTTGCTACGTTGCCATGCTTAATGAAAATTTACGATGAAAAAGAAGAATTTTTAGGCATTTTGGAATCACTTTAGTTTTCTTTTGGCATGATCTACAATGTTACCTGGAACTTGTCTGCCAATTAGTCCACACTAAATTGAGAATTTTGTGATTTTACACCATCTGATAGTGCACATTTAAAACTATTGGCTGGTAATTTTTCGTATCTTCAAAAAATTGTTACTAGTACTAAAATGACAAAATCCTTTTCACATAAATCTGATGGTCTCCATAGACGATAGGCAAAACTTGTGTATGTCCCAGTTTATACACGTTACCATGCAGCGTTTATCATACTCCATTCATTAAGTTTGATCTGACGTTATTAATAAGTCCGTTGATAAAAGACAAGTGGATTCAATTTGATAAAAAAGTAAACATACGCATTAGAAAAATGCTGGAATATATGTCTTCTAACTATAGACATACTGAAAATTTGCAAAGACGATGCAAAATTGACTTTTTATTTTTTTATTTTGACTTATTTTACAGTCTTACACCTATGTTTGTCCAGTGGGGCTCGACTTATATACCCTGTATAAATCAGAAAAACAAAATCCAATAAAATTGATAATAACTTCCTGCAAATTATTTAAGAATTTGATAATAAAATAATATTCTTAGATTTTATTATTTGTTTATCCTTATTACTATTATATCTAAACATATTCAAAATGCCAAGAAAATGGTTATAAGTAAATAGCATTACAAAATTGAATATTTTGAATAACTTTGTGTATAAATAAATAACAATTGCCATTTAATTGTTGATATTAGTAAATAATTTTACTTCTCTCATGTAAGCACTATTCTGCATATACCACGCAGACCAATCTCGAGCTCAGTGCATATAATTCAAAAACCATATAAATCCTACTTAATTGTGATATATTGAATTGCACTAATATTTAAATTTTTTCTTATAGGTTTTTGATGAAACTTAGTCATGAAACAGTTACTATGGAATTGAAAAATGGCACACAGGTCCATGGCACAATAACTGGTGTGGATGTTGCTATGAATACACATTTAAAAGCAGTAAAAATGACTGTTAAAAACCGTAATCCCTTAAATCTGGATACGTTGACAGTTCGTGGTAATAATATAAGATACTATATATTACCAGATAGTTTACCACTAGAAACTTTATTAATTGATGATACACCAAAAGCCAAAGCAAAGAAGAAGGAATCTGCCAGAGGTGCTGCAAGGGGCCGTGGTAGAGGAAGAGGTGGCCGTGGAGGTCCACGTGGTAGAGGCAGGGGTAGGGCACGCCGTTAATCTCAATCATTAATTGTTCCATATTCAACATTATTTAAGGAAAATAACATAGGTTAATTTTTATTTTATAAAATAAGAAACATCATTTTTGTTTTTGGATAAGCTTTTATAAACAAAACATAATTATAAAACATTTGTAATACTGATTTATATAAAAATAGTTTTTATATCCATAAAAGTGGTATTTTGTTAAAATGATGAATCGCCAAAAATTAAAACATACAACATCCATATAATAAATACAATCAAACATAATGCCGATGTGAAGTAAAATGTGTTTTGATTCTTCTTATGGACTTTCTTTAAAATGTCTTTATTAGTAGCTAGTAGTTTTTCCATTTCCTGTAATTCCTTTTTTAAAATGTCCTTTCTTTCTTGTGATATTTTTCCAGATTTGATTTTAGTCTTTAGTAAATACACTCTTTCATAACATGTCCTTATAGACAATTCAACGGTTTTAATCTAAAAAACAAAATAAACCAAGAATTATATTTACATACAGGCTGTTTCCTAAAAAACGCCGGAAGGAAACTTTGTTATTTCAAATTTTAGAGAAACTCTTAACACGTTCACTGCGGTACACATCCATGGAGATATCGTGTTTTAATCATGTGCGGCAATATTTTCAAAACTGCCACAACTTACGATTGTTACAAAATATACAATTATCAATATATTTAAACGTAACATGTATCTATTTGTATCTTATGCAATTTATCTTGTACGTGATATATTAATACACATCCCCAGGGATATGTAAAGCACATGTTTGATTCATTCTGTGTGTACCCTGGCCATATGTATATTTGTTATGAAAACCAACCCAGATTGTGTTTTAATGCAATTAATTCTAATAAAAAAAATATTTTTTATAAATAAAGTTAAATGCAAAGTCAATTCCACTATTTTTTTTATTGTGCCTGTTTTATTGTTGAATAAATTATATTTGCTAGTGCTAAAACTAACATCCTGCTCTAGTAGAATGTAGTTTATATAATTATTTTCTAGCAAAAAAATCGAGGAAATTCAAATAATCTTTTTTATATGAGGATTTTATTATAAAAATATTTACATAATAATAATAATAACAAATTGCTTTATTCAATATGGCTCAGCACTGATATAGTGAATGTTGCATGGATTTTAAAGACAGATATATTAAATAAAATAATCATTTAAATATTCATACACAGTGTAATATGCCTTATCTTGGAGCATCTTTTTAGTTTATTTTTGAATTGTCGACATTTTTTTTTATCGATTTGGGTAATTAGTATAAAGTTAGCTCACTATAAAAAGGCGATTTTTCATAAGCTTTTGTATATTGTTTTTCCAGTTTCAACTTGTCTTTATTCCATCTGCAGTAATGACTAAAATTTGAAATATTGTAAATATATATACATGGTACAGTTAGAATTTTATTGCCAATAAATATTGGCTCGCAGTAGTCTTCTGCTTATGCAAAATATTAGACGTAAAGCTCGTTTTTGACACAAACACTCTGGACCAATTTGAACCTATACCCCGGAGTATGTACCGCATAGAATTGAAAATAAAATACATATCCCGGGGATGTGTAATTCAGTCAAATACAATACATGAATATTACTGCTGCAGTGAACGTATCTGTTCTCGTAGCATCATGCATGTACGAGTTCTATCCACAGCAACAAATCGCAAGATTATGATTGGTTGTGGTTTGTGTGATTGATTGAAGCATTTTGCTCCCACTGTAAATACAATAGATAGACCGTACCGTTGACTATATAGTATAGAATAAACAATCAACGACCGTACCTTTAACTGTAAGCCATTTTACTACTTTTGATAATGCCTTGTATACGCACAGATAAGTTAACTTTGATGATTGCTTATATGAGAATTTCTTTTTTTTAATAAGTTCAGGGAAGTAATATTTTTATATCTGTCCTATTTTCTTGTAAACACTAGGTTTGTTGCAACAAGCCACAGAACAGAGTTTTGTGTACAAATACAAATCGAAATATTTCAAAACAAAAAATCTCTTGTTCCAACATTACCACTGACTGTTCGTGAACTAGTTCAGAACCGATTAAATCGATCCATGTCTATGAGCAAGTACCAAATCAAACTTATGCTGTAAAGATATTTTTTTATTATAAAAAGTTCCAATATTTTCAACTCGTTTTTATTCCAAGAACTAATTCAATTTCTAAATAATTCGGTACTTATTTATAACCAGTAGTTCCTAAAATGTGTGTTGGAACTAATGTACTGTATGTCATGATACTACTGTAACAGGATATTTATTTCAAACTTAAAACGGAAAAACTATAGGAAGTATAGTGGTCTGTTTTTTAATATGGTCTAAAGAAATATCATAAACGATATAATATAATAACATTTTAAATACCAATGATGGACTAGTGTATATTCCTTTCAATGTTTGAAAGGTTTATTGTCAGATAATGAACATTTTTAAATATTCTAATAATTTTTACATTGTATTGTAATAATTATTAAATATGTCTGTATATTGTATATTTCTGTACTGTCGGATAGTAAGTCACAATTTAGCAAAATACAGATATTTAGTAATTATTATAATTTATACATATATGAGGGGAAATCAGAAAAAAAGTTAGTAATTTTTTTTAGGAAAACTACGTTGTATTCAAAATCTGATATATACATGTGAAAGTGTCGTAATTTGTCTTTTTCTCTGATGACGTCAGCAGGGAAGATCATGGCTACGGTCATCTGGGATCATCGCAGGGTTCTTCTTGTGGATTTCCATCCCAAGGGACACAACATAAACACGGTTACTTACTGTGCATCGTTGAAACGGCTCAGACATGCAATTCGCTGGAATCGTCGTCTTGACATAAACGAGCAGGACATCCACGACAGCATTCGACCCCATATTGCACATGTTGTGTCCGACCAACACACTTCTTGGGGATGGCAGGTAATGACACCCTCCCTGCAATGCCCACCTCGCTCCTTTGTTAAGTTAAGTGCATAAACAAATTGGGTAACTACGTCAAAAAGTGAAGAAAGAGTGACGCTTTCACATGTATATTTTAGATTTTGAATACAACATAGTTTTTCTAAAATAAAAATTCTTTTCTAATTTCCTCTAGTAATAATCATTAAAAATCCATTTACAAACGAAATGTGGCTTGTCTTTTTCTGACAATAAGCCCTTCAATTATTAACCAATCATATCAATCAATTTTTTACACAGAATTCAACATACTGTGATTTCACTTCTGTATATAATATATCGATAAGTGCCAGCTAAAATATCTCCCATCAATATAAACAAATGAAACTTGAAAAATTAACACAACAAACCTTGTTTAAATGGATGGAATTGATCATTTAAATTTGTGTTTTATTCTCTATGAAGGCAGAAACAAAAGTCTGCATTTGATTATTGCGGCTTGTATCGACAATAAAATATTATTTTTGATAATGTTAACGATTTATTATTATTATTTGTTTTCATTCCTGCTAAATTTACATAATTATTGTTTTTTTGACATTGAACCAGATAAAAATAAAATAAGTATTATGAATTAAAATGTGTTACAAGTATATTTGTAACACCAACAGGTAAAGGGAATCTTATCTAAGGATCATTCGGAAGGAATGGACCAAACTAAACGAGTAGATTATACACATCAAAGTAAGGTAAAACAATTAAAATGTTGTTATCCAAGTTTTATTTGTTATCAAGTTATAGCGCAAAAAGACCCAAACATTTTTTTATCTAGTATGCCATGGATGAGGCTTAAAATAAGGTACATTAAGTTTTCCGCTCTCGGACAGATTGTTGGAAACTGATGAACACAACATCAGTAGGATGTTTCTGATGTCAACAACAGCTGTAGTATTAGATAAACCATAAGCAAACACCATATTTGCATATTCTAAATTTAAATAATTGTAACACTAATCTACAAACTTAGAATTAAACTTTAAATCACTATCACAATACACTGATGCATGGAAACAAGGAACAACAAAGGTACTGGTACCTTATTTTTTAGCCATGACCATGGCATACTAGATAAAAAACTGTTAGATCGTTTTTGAGTTATAAATTGACAACAAATAAAAATCGGATATCTTAATTTTTTTACATTATTTTCAGGTATGTAACACACTACTTTGTTTTTTTTTTGGTCCGTTCCTCCGGATTCCCCTGTATATAGATAACCTATATTATGCCCCTGTATACAGACTCTAACCTAATATATTACCATCTGTTATTATTACCTCTTTCATTAATGAACAGCCTGCAGTATATTCCTCTTCAGTCATCGTGTATATTTTAAATAGTAAAATAAAGGCTTCTTAATTTAAAAATATCTTATCATGGAACCATGAACAGAATAATCTATCTGATTGATGACGATAACTTGAGCTTGCTTTCTCTTATTTTATCAGGGTTTTTGTAAGTAATTGCTATTTTTCTAATAAATAAATAACTATTTGGTCAAAAATTCTGGGCGTTATGCGTTATAATCTATTTTATGACCGTATTACATACGCTTTATTTTATTTTGAAATGATTATTTATACATATTTAATTTGATTTAAATTTAATTGAAATTACATGATTGTTTGATTTATGATTTATATAAAAACATTTGTTTCTTTGCTCTGATGCCATAAAAAGCAAATTGCGTCCGCATTTTTATGCCAATGAATAACATTATATTATTAAAATAAAATAAATTAATTTCATAACTTCAAAATCGATTAAAAGATTTAGATTTGGCGCCTAAATCACCACAGGTTGGTACTTCTGCAAAACTGAAACAGGAAAGCGAATGACGCCAATCAAATCGCCATAAGTTCTCACACCCGCGCTCCCCGCCAGCAACGAATTTCATTGTTTGTGGTCGATCATCGATGCTTGCCGGCGTCCGTATTACAAGTGTTTAAACTTTGTGTTTTTAATTAAGTATAAACAATTAATATTAAGTGTGCAGAGTGCGCATTATTAACTTAAGATAAATAAGCCCGAATTGACGGTACATATTAACGAATATCATGGCGATGACTTCTTCACAAGTTAAACAACAGAACAACATGGCCGGTACGGGTTCTGGATGGCCCAGGCGAAATAGCCAAAATTCAACAGCAGTTGCTAATTCAGTTTCTGCAACATCGACCTTTGACAAATATCCATCTGCTGCACTTAACAGGATAATTAATTTGTAAGTTTATTTAAAAATTATATAGTCGATACTAATTTAATTTTACTTATTTATTACTATTTTCAAGTCAAAAGTTTATTCTTTTTTTCAATGTTGTGTTTTAAATTGAATTGTCTAAGATAAAAGATAAAGATAAAGCCTTGCTTCTATTCAATACAACACCCACAACCTTTCAGTAGGAACAGCCCTGTCATCAGTGATTGTAGGGGCTGACTGGCTATATGGAGGATCTGGAAAATTTCACATCGGCCATGTAAAATCTGGGATGTTAAGACCATTTATTTTAGTATATATGTGTGCCGTTGGGTTGCAATATTTTTAAAGCTGAGTTGGTCACATTTTTTCACACAAAAATTTTATGGTCATTTGGCCTCTGAGTATTCACTATAGCAAATTCAAAACCAAGCTGTAATCGAAATAAAGAAACAAAACCGCGTGATCGGGTCATGAGTACAAGTAAGGCTGCTCAATCCTGTTCCCGTTAAAGTGAGATTTTATACATAGATACAAAGTAAAATATTTGCGGTGTATAAGCAATATGTCGAGTACAGAATCGAGAAATGAAAATAGAAAAAAAAATGTAAAAGATGCAAAACTCATTTAGGTGTACAAGTTAAAAAAGTTATTTAAAATGTATAAAGCAGCAATCAGAGGCAGATAATAATAGAAATATGTAGATACTATCGTTATTGTGACCCTGTATCTGTGTTCGAGCTGTACATGTGAACAACGCGACTCCAGTGTGGTCTTGAATTTACTATAGGAGAAAAGCTAATTCATATAGATAGCACTTTTGAGATTTTGAAATATTGAAAACAAACCCACTTGATCAATGACAATCAGTGACAAGTAATCTGTCAGTTCGAATTGTGGATCTAATGTTATATTGTTGACAGAGGTGGGTTTATTAAAGAAGGAAAAACAGTTTTTAATTTTTCAAACGTACATGATTTTTGTAAAAATTCTATTGGGTTATGCTGGCGCTTTGTGGTTTACATATCGTAAATAAAATTTTCAATTATAGTGTATTTATAGCACTTATAAATTTATCTACAAAACAAACGCAAACACAAATGATCAAAACAAGATTGGAGTTTGTGCAAATTTTTAGGATATAAAAAGTTTTCAAATTTTTTAAATTACTTATTCATGATTTAGGAATAATTGAAAATTGCTTTAATTTGCTTAAAAATGTCATTAATGGTCATGGCAATCTGAAAATAAGTAATTGAAGAATTGTTGCTGATTATTAATGACAAATCTTCAAAAATCATTATCTTAAAATCAGTTACGAGTAGAACCTAGGTTTATCAACAAATTTTGCTTGAAATAACGTTCTATATAAATTATTTTTGTTTGACACGCTCGAAACGAAACAATTTTATGTACGAAATCTTCCAAGAACTTCTAATTGAAAGAAACAGTGAAGTGTTTTATTTAAAGTTTCTATTTACTAAAGTTTAATACTATTCCAAAATATCCAAATATGAAGTTTTAATGATTTGACATTAAAACAGGAATAATGCAGGTATAAAAAATTGCGATGATTACGAATATCAATGGGCACAAATTAACCTTGCTGGTTGCTATTTCTCTGTTATGTCTGCTTTAATAAACTTTTGTAATTTTAGCTAAGATCAAAACTACTGGGTATTAAACAAAATTCTATCAGTGCCAACTTTATCTTGGCAAATTTGAAATAATATGAGTTAATTAACGTTTATTGTTAAAGTGTATTTTTCTTCTAATTTGCAGATATCCACTTACAAATTACACATTTGGTACAAAAGAACCTCTTTTTGAAAAAGATCCAAGTGTGCCAGCAAGATTCCAACGAATGAGAGATGAATTTGAACGAATTGGAATGAGAAGGAGTGTTGAAGGAGTACTATTAGTCCATGAACACGGATTACCCCATGTATTGTTACTGCAATTAGGCACTACATTTTTCAAATTACCTGGGGGTGAATTAAATCCAGGTGAAGATGAGGTTGAAGGACTAAAACGTTTATTGACTGAGGTATGTGGGAACATAATATGTTGCATGATTATTTATTAACATTAATTGGATCAAGAAATAATAAGGAGATAAATCAAAAGCAAATACAATTTATATAAAACATTGACGGGCCAAAAATTAATATTTATTTTTTAAATATAGTTATGAGAAGAATGATGTTAATGTTATTGAAAGAAGATGTGTTATATCGGAGATAAATGAATAAAAATACGTAACATGTATATTGTGGCAAAGAAAAGAAATGATAAAATTTGTAATTTAATTAAGTTGCGGCATGTAACTTTTTTATCATCTTGAATGTAAAATGTTAATTAACAGAAAGTTACTATTTTAATATAATATGTATATTCTAATTGTTAATATGTACCTTTATAATAATGTATCAAATTACTTGATAGATAAGCTGGAGCACAATTTGTGTATAAATTGACATAAATTTTATCTTCACGCAACTGATTTATTCTGTAAATTTATGCATCCGTCAATATGTATTGTTATATACAATCATTATGTAATAAGAATTTATATTTCAAAATCATATACTGTTCGTTTCAGCTTCAAAGACATAATTGTAAAAACAAACTATACTATCATTCTACATTATATTATGATGATTTTTAATGTTGACATGTTATCAGTTACATTACTATAAAAATGTGTTTATGATTCTAACAATTAATTTGCTTTTTATTAGATGCTAGTATTAGAATATTGTTGTAAGTCTCAATATCAAAAGTGATTTTAAATGTATAATTAAACTGATACAACTTGAAGCACATTAAAAATTTTCTTTTACATTCAATTCATTCCTTTAATTATGTCTTCTGTAGTGCAAATAAAGAAGTTTTCAAAATTAAAGTAATATGTTGTTAATTCTATAAATTACTGATCAAATCAAAAGTAATAAAATTGGTTTATATAATCATTCATAAACATAATGTGTAAATTATTAATAATTTATTTTGAATTGATTTAAAATATGTTATTTCATGTATGTATACATATAAATGTAATAAAATGTACGTTTTTCTGTTGAGTATAAATTTAAACGTATATGTACCAAGAGGAGATGTTCTACTAAGCAGTAGTCAAAATGAGTAAGCTGTTGTTACAGACCCTGGGCAGACAAGATGGTGTGAAGCAAGAATGGTTAGTTGAGGACATCATTGGCAACTGGTGGAGACCAAACTTTGAGCCACCTCAATATCCATACATACCACCTCACATTACAAAACCAAAGGAACACAAGAGGTTGTTCCTTGTACAACTTCAGGAAAAAGGTTACATACATTATAATAATTCAATTTTAAAAGTATTTACACAAAGAAGAATGTAATTTATTTTATATGTATTTCCTTAGTTTTTTAATAATAGTTCTATGAATCATTTGAAACAATTATCTCAATTACATAACCAACAATATATAACTGTAAATATTTTTCCATGGATCATATGTTATTGTAGAGATTTTCATGAAATTTCTTACCGATCCCTTCAATCTAATTAAATGTGAAACTATTTTTAACTTATTAAATAATAAATGTATTGGAAGAATATAATAATTTTAGTAGGAATACTAATTTATCAAAAAACTTTACTTGAGCATTGTTTTAAATTGAATAATTTGTTATCTCTTATTTTTATAATTTTGAGAAACAATCTTAATTTTGTAAGATTTTTGATGTGTTAAAAAATTGTATGTACAAGTGAAGTTAATAATATTGTAATAGTTGAACTGTGTATATTTCTGGAAGTGACACAAATAGTTTATCAGTAATTATTTTGTCATCTACTTTGTTTAATTATAAAAATGTACATTAGAGCTAATGATCGATCTCACCACTACTACTATTTATATTGACGCTTACTAATGTCAAATTAAGTACTGTTTATATTTTACGACTTTCAGTTTATTTGGAATGGTAACTTAGTCCAATTTCCTGACTCATCACTACATTTCTGCTGAATTTTATGGTTGAAAAACACAACAAAACAAGTTTGTGCAATCTTGCCAGACACGATAATTGTGGCAAATGTAAAGCTGTGTCTACACTATGCTGATGGACTGCGTTTACTTTCGACTTGTCCACATTACCTCAATGTTCCCAGTATATGTTGACCGACAAACATTGGTAGATAGTAAATTTAAATACACAGTTTTACACAATTTTTCTATTCCAAAAGAAATCGCAATTTAAATTAGGCACTTATATCTTAAATTTCTATTTTTGTATTGTTGAGTACTACGAAATACTTTTATCACGATACATCTCAATAAAAGAAATTGTTTGTTTATCACTACAATTCATCATGGCAGTTAATAAATTAAAAGTTAAATAAATGCACTCTGCAAAACAAAGTGGAGCAAAGAACATTTAAAAAAAATTTAGCAGTTGAAAAATTAACATATTTCACCCTATTGTTGTCAGTTATCGATTCGACTTTGAATTGTATTAGTACCCCTGACCAATATTCCTTAGGTCTCACCGTAAAAGTTTTACTTGAAGAATTCTATTTTGCTTATATACGTTCTGAATGATTATGCCTTCTCCCACCTTAATAAATCATCAATTAGAATCAGTCGATTAAATTTTAAGTCTCTGAAAGCCATCTTATCTTTGAGTTACACTTACGATTTAAATTTATTTTTTAAATTATGGTGCAATCTTTTAAGTAGCACTTACACACTTAACTGATGCTTAAGTTTTAAGTTACACGATCTACTATTATTATAAATAATTCTTAAATTGTATTATTACTATATAAACATTAACACCAGCTTTACTCTACAAATAATAGACAAAAAACTTTGTAATTTGGAAAAAAGAATACTTACATTTTTTTTCAATAAATAAGTTTTACGTTTTCTTTTTGATATCACTATAAATGTTTATGTTGGAAAACAGATAACATTACGGAACCACTAATTTGAAAGAACACTAGAATTTAAATAAAATAGAAATTATTGGATTTTGGATTATAAAGGAATACATTACTTCATTCCAAAGGCCATAAAATTACAAAGGGGTTACACAATTAATATTTACAAGTATACAGAAGAGTTTACTATCCCGTGGCACACTTTTTATGTAGTTTTTTCACACCGGTTGGGAATCACTGCAATAGAGTATAGGAAACAATCAAAAACCGATAAAAGCTTTAGAAACCCTAAAATGGGGAAAAATTGCAATTATTACTGTCCAAGCGCTATAAAATAACCTTTTTTTCTACCTGATGGAGTAGCTCCCAAAATTGAATTTGCAAATAAAAAAATTTAATTTTGTGGGCCAACTTTGTGTATTTTGATGATTATGTTTGAAAGTTTTCTTTACTCGACATTGATTGACATCAATCACGTCGGTTCTGTTTTCCCATTTCAGTTACTAAATGTAACACCAGAGGTCTTCTACTTTTCTTATTTTCTCCCACAATAATTTTATTTTAAAAACGTGCATACACATTTGTAACAAAGTACCGCTGTATAACTTCATTTCTTAATCTCCATCAAAACTTTTTGCAAACAAAAATATGAATGTACAACATTTAACTGTGCTACAATTGTTATTAATCACGTTCTATTATTTTCAATGGTACAAATAAAATGTAAATAAAATTCTACTGAACAAAAAATGTAAGCAATTAAAAGTTTCAGCATACAAGTGCAAAATAACTCATTCTTTGATGCTTGCTAGTTCTTGCAAATTTCATCCAATCTATATTTGTATGGATATATTTTAATAACTTCTAACCAGATTTACTATAATTTATAAAATACATGTACTTAATATTTAATTTTTTTCTGATATACTTTCTTGTGGCATTATTCTAGACTTCCTGCAATTTTTCTTGCACTACTATAAATTGTAATCAAATTTCATCTTCAAAATCTCTAAAATCCAATATACAGGGCTTTTATACATGTTCCATTTTAATTTTATTTAAAATAGTTGCGAACTGCATTGTATAGTTAATTATTTAATAAACCTATAATGAAGATTTTTTATTGGTCATTTGAATTGAAAGATCCAATAAGCTTGATTTTGTATAAATTTACTGCATAATTTTGTGTTCGATTGTTACAATTGATGTTTTAATATATCATTGATGCACAAAAAAGTGACAACTCAAAAATCTTAATTTTTGAGTTAAAACAAAATGTTCAGAACGAGATATACTTTTATATTAAACAAAAATGGTTTAAAGATGATGGTTAATAAAATATTTGTTAGGAAGAGCATTATGCAAGAAAAGTGTCATAAGTTGAACAATGGATGAAGTTAAACAAACCACGCTTGTTTGTTCGCCTTGACCAAATAAATAATATTTTTGAATGCCATAGTAATTATTATGAAATCATCGCAAATAAGAAAAATTGTAACTTTCTAAAAAAACTTCAAAATTCAGAAAAATAAAGATTTTTGAGATGTGTCATTTTTCTAGTGCACCGGCAATATATAAGAAAATTCAACCACTTACTTTATTGTAGAAGTTGTTACTGCTTTGTGCCCATTGTAGTACTTTAGACTACAAGGTGATACTTTATGGTCTCAAATCAAAACATAAACACTATTTTAAGCAGTCGCACTTAAAAAGATATTATATTCCATTTCAGTTTAATTTAATAATTGTAAAAATATTTATGGTGTAAATTATTAGATTTGTTAATACTTATAGGAAATTTATAAATACAGATTGGTTTGCGTTTGCATTATTAAATAAAGATATAATTTTAATATTATTGAATCTTAATTAAAGTATGTATTGATGAATCATATAATATATAGAAAAAAACTGCATTGGAGATATATTTCAATTAATTCATAGAATTATTATTCTAGTGTACAGTAAGACAGATTAAAATGAGTTTGCATATGCACATGAGTTAGGGATTTAAATGATATTTTAAATACAATTAAAATGATATATTGTGCAGATGTAATCTATCATTGGAGTAGAAATGTGCTATACTGTCTTGACTGAATGCTGGACTATTCAGAAAATAGAAATTAAGTTGCTCATTATATTAATTCTGTAATTCGATAAATTAATATTAATTAATTTCTATTTTCTACCTTTCTTATTACTATACCTATCAAATTGTTAACGAATATAATACATATGTATATCAATTTGATTATTTCACGGGTAAACTGTAAATTATTTAGACTAAAATAAAAAAAACTGTTTTTATAGTATGCACAATGAATGTATGTGGCCTTAACATAAGTGTTTATAAATAATGTTATAAACACTTAAGAGCAAATGTAATTTATATGAATGTCTGCCAAATGCTATTCTATTATTTTTTATTTATATTTTTTATATTTATTTCATCGCCCCTATTAATTAATATTGCTTGTTATTTTTGTTAATTTACATTTTTTTTTTGAACAATGTACAATATTTTGTAAGAATTTTGTACAAAAAGATTAAAACCTCCCTGTATAATAATTGATTTTCTGTGTGTTTTGTCTGTTTTATCTATATAAACTTGTATAATGTGAATATATGTTTCTAATTTATTCACGTTTTTTTACAGCGTTATTTGCGGTACCAAAAAATTACAAATTGGTAGCTGCCCCATTATTTGAATTATATGACAATTCACAAGGATATGGTCCTATAATCTCTTCATTGCCACAAGCATTATGCAGGTCATTATTATTTTTACTAACTATTCTTTATATTGATTTAGATCCGAATTTCATATATTTATAATTTTAGGTTCCAGTTTATTTACATGTAGAAGATGGCGTAAGAAATAATGTGAAGCATTTCACCATTACATGTGGTGAGTTTAATACAAAAATATTTGTAATGTATTTTTTAATAGAATTGTTTTTATTTGAATTTTCTTTAAATGACTATATTATATGTATCCAAAATAGTTAGAACTATATTGCTTATTTGTAATAACACTCAGCCACGTGTGGCGCTACTCGTGTGTAGAACATGATATTTACCAATACATAAAGAAAACGCAAATAAAATTCTCTGGCATATTATTTAATCTCGATAAAATTATAAGGCAATTTTGACCTATTTAAAATGTATCATTATAAATGTTATCATTAATAATTAATGGCACCCTCAGATAACGTGATCTACACAAGAAACAAAATTTCCCAAAAATATTACTTAACCCGTAATTGCAAACAATAAAGTTAATGTTTTATTAACATTTAGAAGGAAAATTATTAGACGTAATAGAATATTAGAACAGGGAAATTGCATATCCCGTTGTTGAAAATCCTAAAAATTATAGCAACACAATAATAGCAAAATTGTACAAAATAAATGATGTACGCGTTACCCACGACAAAATTTTTAATAGTCTGTTCTATTACTGGGTACTATTATTAAGCAAATTTTTGCGACTTACTATCACTTACTATGGTAAGGTGATTTCAGTAGTTACTGTTACTATTATGTTTTTGCGAGGAAGTGTTATAACGTCGGTGATATACATTATCAACGCTTACTACATGTTACCCAGTTCTCTCGAGTTAGGTTACATGTGGTTAGTGTATTTAGAGAGTAGGGCGGGATATTCAACTGATCTAACTACAAGTAATTACAGGTGTAAAAATAGTATATTGCGAAAATTTGCTTATTGTAACTAAGTATCGATTCACGTATGGATTAGTGCAGTTGTACGGTAGTGTAGAATGTATGCCTTATATAAACAGACATAAGCGTTCACATTCAGATTAGTGCAGTTGTATTGGAGTGCAGAAGCCAAGGGCCCAACAACACTACACTACAACGCACCAATGCAATGACCCAATCAAATACGACCGACATGACGACTATCGGTAATACAGAAATCATCATCTTTGTTAATATACTTTATTTTGTTATTCATTAAAACTGAGTAGTGAATTTGATGAACAAAACACATTTTTTTAAACAAATTTAAATTAAAATTTTAAACTGTTTCTAGTAAAATCGTATTTCTTTGTTTCAGATTGTGAAAATGTTGACGGGATTCCATAGATGGATTTTTCTATATTAGAAATTAACTTATATTCTTTTTGTACCTAAAATTTTATTTTAGTTATAATAACAATCATACTAGTTGCAATTTTTTTATTCATTAAGAAAATTATATCTTTGGTTTAATATGACTATACTAATTAAATAATTAGTTGAAATTTTCATTAAGAAAAGTTTATTAAAAAAATATTTATTAGGACTAGTGTTTTTTAAAATAATTTACATTTCAGGCGCATCCGCTATCTTTTATCACAGTTATTTGTGATAATAAAAGCGGGTGTGTTTAAAACATTAGAAAACTAATACTGGATTCTTTTTTAATAAATCCAAATATTAAAAGCTGTTTTTTAATGAACTTTCCAACAGAAACTTAATTTGAATGACGTTATAAATTTTGTAGAATATATTTAAAGTTATTTAAATTACAAGACAAACAACTATCTATGATTAATGATGTATATATTTTTTTAATGTGGTATGCATATGTTGTGAACTTATTGTGACCATGTTTACAAATTAAAAAAAATGGAAAGATTAAATTATATTTTATTATCCTTTTTGCAGAATCTTTAGAAAAGTGTAAATGACATATTTAAAATTTATCTAATTCTTTTGCCGAATTAATATGAACAGAATAGCTCATTTTGGTAAGTATTTAACAAATTTTAATAAAAGAAAAAAAGGAACAAACGCCTTTTTCAACGCCGCCTTCAGCTATGCACTCTTCTACCTCACTACCAACATTTCATCTTTGCTCAATACTAACAAATGCTAGCTGCCTTCTTAAACGCCTTTCGAGCATACCAATGCCGTGATGTCATCAACTCATCACCAAGACCGTGTAAGATGGATATAGATAGATAAGGGGATACTGTTAGTATCTCGAGCCGGCATATTGTACGAAAAACGTACAGAGCTACGGGAATCATCGCGACAAAATTTATAGAATTGTTAATATTCGATTTGGTATAAATCAAGTTATATAACTATACTAAAATATTGCTCTAAACTTAAAATGTTCTTTAATATTGTTATTTAACTTTTACTAATAATAACATAATTTAATCGACTTTCTCTACCCTTGTACGTCAGTTATGTCCGGGATTT
>JARJEC010008132.1:0-13116 GCA_030264575.1 Tachinus sp. AB-2021 | reverse complement strand
ATTAGTGACTTAATTTTTTTATAAAACAGTAACTATGAACGTGTTGATTGTAATTGTAGTATCACGTTCATTTTTTACGTTGTGTTTAAATGTAGATTTATCCCTGACATATAAATTTACTACAATTAAACATTTCAAGTGTTTTGGTTATCATCTTTTCTACAGCAAAACTTTCCTAAATGCACCTTGTAAGTTGAGAAGGCAATTATATAGTAGAGCCGCTTAAGTAATTTGTATCCTTTCGATATGATAAGATATTACGTTTGGATCATTTATTACACTATTTTTAAACTGTTAAGTGGCATTTATAATGCAAGTTCAAGACCTTTTAAAGACTTACTTTAAAAAAACTTTTAAATCCCCTTTTTTTGTTATAATAAGAAACTGGCAGGAAGCTGGCGTTCACACACACATACTATAAGATTGTTTTGAAAACTTGGCAAATGTTTGCCGACGCTTTCAAGATGCAAAGGAGTGTAGGGACTAAGCAATAAGTAAACAATGCCCGTTCACTTTGCGAAAACTTTCATAGCCATTATAAATACTCCCGAATTCATCTCGAACCGGTAACTTTACATATCTAATGCCGTAATCTCTCATACACCAATAAGACCGTACGAAACAAAGCAAAGATTAAACAGAAACAGAAGATGTGTGTGTGCAAAACTTCTATATTTCATTTCTGGCCCGGTGTTTATAATCTTCCTGCTATAATCCTGCCTAAGTGCATTGTCTCCTCTTCTTCTTGTGATTTCCTTGCTGCGATTTTTTTTAAGTGTGGGGTGCTGCTACCGGGATTATGATGCCATCCCGTCGATTATTTCCTGTGTCCTTACAACCCCATAGCCGCCTAAACCAGATTACCGGGCGCACCCCTACACATCCCTTAAGGAGATAAAGCGCTCTGTAGAAGTCGCACGTACAAGTTAATATAAGGGATTCGCCTTTTCTTGTAATTCTTTAATAAAAATAGAGATTTGCGTGCTTTTGCAAACTTTGCAAAAACATTTTTCCTGTAAGGTAAAAAAGTTTTTTTCTTAGTTCAAACAAAAATTGTAGCCCTTTTTACAGGTGGGTGGATTTGTGAAAAATAAAAAGTTCAAAGATATTTACATATTTAATAACAATCAAAAATCCATTAAAAGAATGCATCAGCCAATTCAGCCGCTGATCATTTCTAAAATTATCTAAAAAATATCTGTAATATTAAATCCGATAGATGTTAAATAAACTTGTTGCTTACCGAATATGTTCGATCTTTTAAATTATGTTTTTGTTTTAATTAATTAAGTTTATCTTTGTACTGAAGAAGGCCAATGAGTAATGTCTGAAACGTTTACTACAGATAAGATATAAATAAAATTTTGTTTCACAAGTCCTATGAGCCGTGTATAAATCCATCTTCTCAATAGCTTTATTGTGGTAAACTACCGCATAGCATCACAGTATCATACATATTAGATAAACAAATAAAATAAACAAGTTTTATAAATAAAATAAATAAAATGATTGCACATGCTATTAGAAAAATGTAAACGATTTTTTGTAAAAAATAAATAAATATGCTAATATGTTAAACAAAATAATTAGATAATTGTGTTTGCTTTTTGACTTTTTGACAAAACTCTTTGATTCGGCAGGAAGCAATAGTGCAAAGAAAATCCTTTAATGTATTTGAATCTCAATAGTGGCAGTGCTTTGACATGCTACGGTATAACATTGCACAATTTCATACTCAGTGGCGCTTTTTGTAAAATGAATGAATCTAATATAACACACACTCTTAAAAATATAAATGATTGTTGGACAGTAAGAATACGATGTTTGGTGTATGTAGGTCTACATGAAGTTAATGTCCTTAAATTGAATATTCACCGTATTGTGCGTTTTTGGCTAATAAATAAATGCACACTTGCAATCGCGTGGTTTACACTGTTTGACTTTGTATGTACACTCAAAGTGCGCAAAGAACGATCGGATGAACGACCCTTTCATCCTACATTGAGATGGCTGCAAAGTGGATGTTCATCCGAAAGTGACAACTTGTCACTTTTAAGTGTAAATGGCATCGGTTGCATTTTTTTTATTCATCGGTTGCATTTTTATACATTCAAAGTGAACGATGAACAAGTTTGCTGCCTATCAACTTTTGATGAAAGGGCCTGTTCATCCAACTGATGATTTATCATTGTTTTTATAACATATTGGGCAATATATTGCTTTATTTGTATTATTAATAAAAAAATTACAATTTTATCGTTAATTCAATTATTAATCAACCACCAAAATTAATTTATTTGCAAAGACACTGAAATAATTAATTATAATATTATTATTTTGAAATAGCTAAATTCTTTATGTTTATTCACTAAAAGCAGAATATAACCAAAAATAAAATTAATATTTTCTCATTAGCTCTCAGATATTGCAAATGATAAAGTTTCTTTCCTCATTTCATATTTTAAAAATTCTCTTAATCTTAATCCTATTAATTCTATCATAAGGGTTAAAATACTTGGAAAATATAAAAATGATAGCATATTTTCTCATTAGTAACTGTACCAGCTAATGATAAAACTAATAACGTTTGATTAACGTGTTTAGTGACACCGCAAATAGTAATGAAGTGAAAGTGAGTGGTTGTATTTAATCAATTATTTGGTGCATTTTTTTTTTCAATGCAATGCGGAATAAGGTGCACTGATCCCTTATGAAATGTGAACGAATTGTATGCATTTGATTTTTGCAGTTTGTAACGGCATGGATTTGGATAATTGATTATAAACTTTTAACTTAATCATTTGATTCTATGGCCAGATAGGCGTTGTTGATACTGGTTGCCTGTAAATTCTATTATTTGTTCTAGACAGTTAGTCTGCCTTCCTTTATTATTTACAGGAAAGGCATACAACCACTCACTTTGACTTCATTACCATTTGCGGTGGCACTAAACACGTTAATCAATTATTTAGTTCATATTTGTTTCAATGCAATGCGGAAATCACTAAGGTGCACTGATGATCTCTTATGAAGAGTGAAACAATTGTTTGTATTTGATTGTTGCCGCTTGTAACGGTGTGGATATGGATAATTAGTTATAAACTTTTAACATAATATATCATCATTCTAAAATAATCACATTGTTGATTGTCCACTTTCAATAAAAAAAAAACTTGTGGTATGTTGCGACGTGACAAGTTGTAGAGCGTCCACTGAATACAATAAAAACGTTGTTATAATATATAGTAAATATATTTTGTTAATTGAAAGTTCTATCAAAAATTTATAATAATTAATAGACGTGCATTTTAATTAAAATTTGATAAAGTGTTTTTTATATTAATATAATGCGTGTTTAAAGTTTGTTTTTGAAAATTGAATAATAAATAAAGAAGTTACAGCTCTTGTTGTTTTTTATGAGCCGATCTGTATATATTATTATAAAATACAAAAAATAAAATATAGGGATTTTATTTATTATTGATATGAAGATATAAATAATTTTTCCAAAATAGATACCAATCAAATCAATATAAGTTGTAATTATTATTATGTGTTGTATTGCATGTATTATTATCATATTAGCTATATATATATATATATATATATATTCTATATAGTCCCACTACACATTGCGGACAATAGGAAGCTATATAGTCTATATTTTATAAGAAGCCGGCCATTTTATGTAACTAGTTGGCTTAAAATGAATTAGATGAACATTTTCTTTCTATTATTTAAATGAACTTTTGAAGAGTATTGTAACTTAACCAGATAAATTTAAAATAAATATATTTCTAAAACTTCAAATTGATAAAAACATTAACTTTAGTATAAATATTACTTTTAATGTATTATTAATTGTTATTAAGCATTTTTAAATAATTTTACAGATAATAAACAAATGTTCTAAAATTAGTGGTGTTTATATTTAAAACATTGGACATCTATTGACAACCTTATCTAGTATGTACCTATCTTCATGTTAGCTACATTCCTTTCAAGGTTGAACAGTATACAGGGTGTATTACAAGTAAATTGCATATACCTTCCCTCAATTTGATTATTAAAGCAAAAAAAATCCAAGTTTTTACAATGCTTTTCGTAAATAAATTTAGTGAATAATTTCATTAGAATACATGCAATTTGATCTTCGGTTGGGATGAAATGTAGATCCACTATTTCTTCAGTCACCTTCTCTCGGATAAAATGATGTTTCACGTCTTTATGTTTAAGACAATTATGCTTCTCTGGATTTTGAGCGACCTTTATAGCTGACTGATTACCTTCGTTGATCAGAACTTTGACTTGAATGTGGCTAACCTGTAGTTCAATTAGTAAGTTTCGAATACAGCCCGCTTCACTTGCAATCAGCCAGAAAGTACGACATATTCCGATTCTGTTGACGACAGAGCCACTGTTTGCTATTTTCTGGATGCCCAAAGAAACGGTGTTTCCATAAACTTTAAAGGCATATCCAGAAGTAGATCTTCTATTTTCTATGTCACCTCCCCAATGAGCATACACAAAACCCTTTATCATACCTTAACTGCTTTTATTGTATCTCAATTTGAAGTCAATGGTTCATTTTAGGTAATGTAGCACCCTCTTTAAGCCCTTATATAGTGCTTCTGAAACCCGACCTTGAAATTGACTCAAAATATTTAAGGTTGCATATATGCCCGGGCGACAAGCATTGCATACATTAAACTACCAATCAGTTGTCTGCATTTATGGTCAATTCTATTCTATTCTGATTCTTCTTGTTTCAACTAATCAATCTTAAAATTTGGGTCGATTGGAGTTGTTATTGGCTTGCAATCCTCTATAAAATACAACTTCAAAATTGTTCTTATGTAATCAGGCTGATCAATCTCAATTGTACCTTTGTGGAGGTTTTCATTTATCTTTCCTTTATTCCAACATTCGGGTGATTTCTTTAAGCCATAGATAGCTTTATTTAGCTTTAGGAGATTATTTTGATTATCACACTCTACTCCGTTTGGAATTTCATGATAAACATCCTCATTTATCTCGTCGTTGAGACACACTTTTAACATCTATGTGATGGATTGGATAGTCGAATTTAACTGCCAAAGATAGTAAAATTTGCATTGTAGTTAATTAAGCAACAGGAGCATAAATCTCCGACAAATCTGAAACTTATTGCTGAAAGCCCTTTGCAACTAGTCTGGCTTTATATTGTTGCTTACTGGAATCATCAGGCTTCTTTTGTTTGAATGCCCATCTGTTTCCAACTGAATTAACATTGTTTGTTGAGCTTCTTTCCATGTATTATTTCTTTTGAGAGAGATTAACTCTTCGTTAATTGCTCTTTTCCATTTTTTGGCTTCTGGACTGTTCATTGCTATTTTGAATGATTTTGGTTCATCATCAACTGAACCTATAAATGTATTATCTAAATCTATCTCATAGTCGATTAGATGTTTAGGCATGTGGAGTACTCGTTGCGGACGTGGATTGGCATTTTCTCTTAAGGATTTCCATTACCTTCTTCGTCACTGTAATTTCCACTATTATTTGCCGGATTAGTTGCTTCATCTTTGCCCTCCTCAGATATTGGAATGGACTATGGAATGAACTTATAGTCCCTAGATAACTCAATATGATTAGAATTTTCAAAGAATGCTCTGATACCTTTAACATCATTGTCATAGCCGACAAAAACTCCGTTCGTGGCTTTGGGATCAAACTTCTTTCTCTTTTCCTTGGGAATGTGCACATAAACTTTATCTCCGAATACTCCAAGATGGGATGCCTCAAACTTCTTTTTTTATCAAGATTCAAACGGCGTTGTTTCAGCATTTGGATCTTTTCCAGTCCAATTTAGGATGTAGACTGCAGTGTTTACAGCCTCTGCTCACAATATCTTTGGTAACTCTTTGGCGTTGAGCATTGTGCGAGCTGCTCTCAGCTCGACCGTTTTGCTGTGGTGAATACGGCACCGAACGCTGATGAGTTATAGCATTGTCCTCAAAAAGTTTCTTGGTAGATTTATTTACAAACTCAGTCTCGTTATCAGATCTAATGCTTTTAATTATATTTCCCAAATTTTTAGCACATTTAAGAAAAATTTCAATCTTTCGATACACCTGAGAATTGTACGGAAGAAAATACACCTGTAGCTGCTGCAATCATCGTTTTAGACAAGAAAATACTTGAAACTACCAAGAAAAGTCTGCTCTATTGGTTCACATAGATCCATGTGCACTAAGTCACCTGGAGTTTTATATCTTGAAGTTGAATCAGGAAAAGGAGACCGTTTAGACTTTCCCACTTGACATAATTTACAAAACCTCGTAGAATTGTCGTAATCAATGCCTTCTCTTTTGAAAAACTCCTGATCGTAAATCAAATTTAGATGTAGCAAGCGTTTATGCTAAAAAAGTAAACTTATTCAAAATTTAATAAACAAGAGACAGTATGTTGATACTGCAAAAATGGTTGGCAAATGAACTATGGTTTTAGTCTGAAGGCTCTATAGTGTTCCGTATAACGTTTGTCGAAGCTTCTTCCGGTTTGGCCCACATTGCATTCGGAGCATGATAATTCATAAACACCTGATTTCCTTAAGAGATTGATTTTATCTTTAGCATTAAAGAAAATATTTGATAATTTGCAACTTGGACTAAACGCAATTTGGTGATTTTGTTTTCGAAGAATGCGCGCTATTTTGTCTGTGGTTTTACCAAAATAAGTTAATGTTATAAATAAATTTTTGTTTAAATTTTTCGTCGTTTGGTAAATGTGAGTCTTTTGAGACAATGACTCACATTTACCTATTTGTTTTGGTGCATAAAAAGATTTTGAAGAAATATTCCTGAAAACGTAAAATGAAAGAACACACTCCGTACACAATTCATGCATATAGCAATATTTTACGACAGTAATAACACAAAAATCGTCTCAAATGATTGTTACTTTACGTTAAATTTATTTTATTTTTGTTTGCTGAGAATTGTGAAGAAAAGAATAATTTATCCGTCTATAAGAGTAGATTATTGATTATTTACTCACTGCCTGCATTTGCTATAAAAGATTTACTTGAATGAAAAGAAAAATTATAAAATAATCATATCTAAAGTAAAGAAAAGAACTAACAAAACAACGAAATGGCACAATAAGGAATAATTAACAAATCCACAAAGATGATTATAAAGTGAACAAAAATGAATTGATAAGCAAGAAGAAATCAAAGAAAAATTGCAAGTTTGCATGAAACACACACATTAGAAGTTAAATCCTTTATTAGATTTACATTACAACTACACTTTTTTAAATAAATTCTTATGTGATGCACGGCCAAACTGCCACTCATTACCAATGCATACAGGGAATGTACGACGCGTCCCAGTCCAACTCATTCCCATTACCTCACTGTTAGTAGCCCTACTCGCTCCGCATAAATTAATACATTTTTAGCTTTTAGCCTCTACACTTTGTCAGACTCACACTTCAATATAAAAGTTTTCACTTCAAAATAAACTAAAGTTAATCAAGAATAACGATTTAAACAAAAAATAATTTAAATATCAACACGAATACAACAAGCATACAATTTAAAAAATGGTTAATAAGTTATAGTTTTATATATTTTGTATGCCTCCGTTTAAATTGAAATTGACATATAAGAAAATTAAATAAATTAATTTAGATAACGAATGGTATAATTGTTATTTCTTAATTCTGAGTCGTATATTATCCTCATTACGTGTTGGGCAATACAATAATTTAACAAAAAAGTCCCTCGCGTAATTACCTCACTAAATAAAACGCGCACGTATAAATTAATTAGACCGTTTCTTGTGCAATTAAGCGCGTCCGAGTTTATCTTTAATTTCCGTGAATTATGTCCGCCGCTATTTACATATATTTGAACCGCCGGGAGAGGAATAGAATAGTCCTCTCTCTTTCCAGCAGAACAAAGGGTGGACGTTTAAATTCCCAAAGCAAGCCCCGTCCGAAAATTCCGGATTTTCGGTCGTCCTGCTGTAGGTGAGCCTGATGAATAATGGGGCAGAGATTGTTCGTCCGCTCGACCAAAAAATTGCTTAGCATAAGTCGCGTGGGGTGCGCTGGGTGTATTAATCATGATTCAACTAGCCCTTATTTATTTACAGGCAAAAGGAAAAATTAACACCATTTTATTTATATACCGTGCGGTTAATTAGTTCGCGATCTGAGCAATGAAGCAAAGAAAAATTATAGTGAGTGCGGGTCGCAATTAATATATTGCAAGCGATATTTATCCGGTATTATAACGCATGATTTATAGCCATGTGTTATTATTTAATAGGCGGTTACCAAATAACATAGTTGATCTTACCCATTATAACTACGTCGATGACCTTTTTAAGGTCTTAATTTATAACTTATTATGTAAATTTGAAGCAATAAACAATTAAGTTGTAAAAAAGTTTTGCCTTTAACAAAACATAATACTATCAAATAATTGTCGGTTTACATTTTGATCTTTGAACTTGTAAAATATTTTTTCTACTCCTATGTTAGTAAGTAGTTAATTACACACAGTTTGCAATATAAGTAAAAATATATATAAAATAATATCAATCATTACAAACAGTGTTACGTAATAAAAAGTAAAAATGTGTTGTAATATATACACCTTGAAAAAAAACAAGATTGGCGTTGATGTCAAAACGAATGAATTTTTAGTTCTGTCATTGGTGCCAATAAAACTATCAATTGAATATTTAATGCAACATCTGAAAAATGAATTTGATTGTAGAAAAAGTATAGTACACAACTAATACAACTCTAGTTGTAATGCAATTACACACTCGTGTGTAATATGCTTCTTACTACTATCGTTATGTAATATACTATTTTGGCTTCCTGAACTGTAATACGAATGTGACAGTTATCTGTCAATCGTGAGTATGTAGATTTTTACAGTGTTGTAAAGAATGCGCGGTAGTGCGGCAAAAACTGCATAAAACACTGGACACATACAAATATTTATGAGAAATGCCATATTTATTATAATTAAGTTTATGTAACAAAATATCACTATCAAATTACCATAAAATAGTGTTTGATTTAATTTTACAAAATAATATTCTAATTTAAAAACTGCTATCTGTTGACAAAAGCTGTAACTACAAATGATAATTTTCATTGACAGATGTCATTTTTCCATAAATAAATTATAAATATTTCAATAAGCTTTAGTTAATAAATCTGCTGCAGGTATAAACCTATCTTAAATTAATTAAATCTAATATCGTAGATTATCTATTATATTTATGCTTGATTCTGCATTAATTGAAATCATCGATTTATTTGATTTTGTTTGATTTGTATCTTGGTCCTTATTCGACTGTATTTAAGTTACTATTTTGATTATCATTATTTTGACCAATGATAACATGGGAGACTAAGTTTGAAAAGAGTTATTTTAACATAAACGGCATTTTATCACGTTTTGAAGTCACATGTGAAATGTCACAGTAAGGATAGGTTAACTAGCCTTGTTTATCGTAGATACCGCGTGGATACCGCTTACGCTAAAATAACACATTTCAAAACTAGTCCCCCTGCACTTCAATCCGTTTTTATTTATTGAATCTTTTGTTTTTCCCAATAGCTCTATATTTTTCCAATTTAGTTTTCAGTTAGTCAATCTTCAATGATTTTATTTTTATTGTATTACTACTATAAAATGCACAATTTTGCAGTTTTTGCCGCATTCCCGCGCATTGTTTACTACCAATTTTTTAAAGATATTTGAAATAATTCTTAAAAAATCACTAACCTGTCGTCTTTTAATTGAGCTATTTGTCCAATCGTAAACAATGTGTTAACAATAATAGGGTTAGTTCACATTTTTTACCCATATCTCACGGTGTTACACTGGGATCAGTTCTTAGCCCGTTGTAATTTTTAATTTATGCCAATATTGAATTATTTCAATTGCAACAAATCTTCAGACACGTTGTTATTCGCCGATAATGCACTGATAAATCAACGCAAATAATGTTTAATTTACGTCAACACACATCTAATTTTAATTGCCCAAAATTTCTTGACATATCCCTTGATGCTAAATTAACGTGGTGTGATTATGAATGAAGTGGAAAAAAAGTTGCAAAATAGTATGCTCTGGTGTATTTGCTTTAAGAAACATTATCAATTCAGTATGAATAAATATTGCAAGAATTGCATACTTTGCTTTGTGTCATATTCATCTTCAGTATGGACTAATTATTTGGAGTCACTCTACAATTTTGCAAAGATAATTTTCCTTACAAAGAAGGGCTATCAGAGTTCTTGCAGGAGCTGGATATCGACAAGACTGCAAAAATATTTTTATTTAAGAAAAAAATCTAACCTTACCTTACTTTCAAGTTATAATAAAGTACCATAAAGTAGAGCTCCAATCCATCTTTATGACAAAACAAAAACCACATTTATCCACCCATATCCAGGCTCCAAAAGTCAAATGACTCTTTTGCGTAATATGGTATCCGACCTAATAATAAGTTGTCTGAAAAAGTTAAATCACTTTCGTTATTATCGATTTAGAATGTTATATAAAATATCTTTTAATTAGTGCTTATTATAATGATAATTTTTTTTTATTGAATTTTAATATATTAATAGTTTTATGTAAATATGTATATTTCTATTTTATCTTTGTATTTTTCTGCTTGACATGTGTTATATGTTTTGACATCAACTGTACTAATGAAGATAATTATTATTATTACTATTATCATTATTATTATTATTAATATTATTATTATTATTATTATAATTATTATTATTATTAATATCATCAGATCGCAAAAATAATAGTTACGTTTCATTAATATTTTTTAAAAAGCTATCCAATAGCAATAAATTTGATATTTTACCACTACCACCACCAGGGGGTGATGAACTGGGGATAACTTTGGAATCTTAAAAAGAAACCCCCATTTTTTATTGCAAATTCGGATTTTAAAAAGAAAAATAAGCAACTGTTGTACTTAATACTTATCTTGTTGCGTGATAGATAATTTTTCTTTCCACGCAATAAATATTTTAATAAAATTTCCAATATTAATTTTTTATCATATGTTGATACTGGTAATTCAATAATTTTACTTCCATCATTTTTTTGATGTTTAGTTATTTTTACTAATGTAAAGTATTGAATTCATACCAAAAATTTGAAATTAAATTTTTAAAGAAAATATATGTTTTGTAGATCAATGAGTCTAAAAAAGTGGTTTTTAGAAAAATGTCTTTCTGTATGTATGTGTGTGTGAATGTGTGTATGTGTGTATGTGTGTATTAAGCATAACTCAAATAGTTTGTACGATAGCGTTCTGATATTTCTGAAATTTGTTATAAGTAAGTTCTAGTTCAGCCGCTCAAAATTTTGTTGGTTAAGTTGGCAACATGGGGTCGTCAATTTTCAGTCAAAATGTAGTTGTTGAACTACTTGATAATACCTTGTGATTAATGATTAATTACTGCATCTGCATGACGCATATCAATATACTTGAAAAAGCACATTTTCAATGGTTATATTATAATGTAGTCGTGGTCAGTCAGTCTTATCACATACGTGCTGGAGTGTGCCTGCTTCACATAACTACCTGTTCTACCTATAATTTGTACATAATGGGATTTTAATTTACTTTTTTTTATCTGTTTATGTAATTGAACTTGCATAGAAAAAAAATTGAATTAATAAATTTGGCCCTTATAATAAATTAAATGTTTGTAAATACTCATAACGATTTTATTTTAAATTAAATTGTGTTTTTTTGGGGAATCTCAATTTTTAATTTACCTAATGGGATAAATGAATTGTAAAAACATTTTTTCTCTTATACAGAATAAAACGTTAGGTGTTAATCTACTCTTTTTTTTTTAATGAAAAACGTTTTTTATAAATTATTATATTTCACTCAATTTACATTATACATGTAGTTTTAAGTGGATTTTACATTGATGTGCGTATGTTCGTGTAAAAAAGAATATATAATAAATACTAATATCGGATAAAAAATAGCTACAACAAATTTAAATGTTAACTACCACGGTACATTTATTTTTTGTAACTGCAAAAAATCTTGATTTTTTCATTAATTTAAAGAATAACAGGCAAAATTCACTCTTAATGGTTTGATCCTATGATCCAAAAAGGTCTAAAATGCTCCAAGCAGATTTAGTGAGAAGTATTAACTATGCAATGGAATAAATTTATATTCCTTCAAAATGTCCAATTGAATACAGGTTTCAAAATTAAATTAACATAACTTTATTATATATAATTTATTTTAAAAAAAATCAAATAAAGCTTTTAGAAATTTTGTCATTTTCGTACTTTTACATTTTTTGGTAATTTAATTATACTTAAGGATAAGTCATAATACAAAATGATAGTACAATAAATTTATTTTAAATGTTATGGACTTCTTTATTTTTTCGAAGTTTAAATATTGTAATGACTCACAAAAAACTCTTGTGTTAACCGGATTACGATTTAAGAAATATAATAAACAATTTACTTTAAGTATTTTAAACTAAAAGAATTATTAAATGGAGCTTATATCGATCGACATGAAATATTAATTTCTCTATTTAAAACTGTTGGAATCGATTATTAAATACCTTATTGCATTTTTTTTTTCAATTTACATTAATAAAATAGACGTAATTTATATAATAAATCTCCTAATTACAACATTATAATAAAAAATATGAATAAAATGGCGACCAGTATGAGTACAATATTGAAACTGGACTTTATCCACAATGCTAAAGCAACATGAATAAAATGAAGAATAACAAAGATAATTATTAAATTATAGAATAAGTAAATAAGACCCAACATTGCAAAAAAAAACTAATTTAACTAAAAAAAAATACATGTATGTATATAATAAACATGAAAAATGTTGAATTAATAAAGAACATTTAAATTTATAAGGAAGTAAATCAATAATAAAAATATGTATCATAATAAGCAACCAATTATGCTGGCCGGTATAAAATTTATATAGAAATTACTAACCATTTCGTAAAGCTCATTGCTCGCACTGTACATACATACAACAGTATCGCAGGCCACACCAGCAG
>JARJEC010008128.1:0-21353 GCA_030264575.1 Tachinus sp. AB-2021 | reverse complement strand
CCCTACTTCTACCTCTTTACCATCTTCAGTGGTATTTGGAGTTTCCTGCACCCCTCACATCTTGCACATCCAGGATGCGAGTACTGCGTGGAAGCTTATAATGCAGGCTGGAGGGTATATTAAAGCCCCAACGGCTTTATCGGTATATGACTTTTTACTCACAGCCTGTAACCTATTGCCTACGCAGCTAGAGCCTATAGATGTCTTTTTTCTTAATGGCAAACCTGTAGACTCCCCCAAACAAACGCTTATCACAGGGGGGTCACGCTTAGCCCTCGCAGCTGGTTTACCAGGCATTGCTGGCCTAGCTATGAAAGCGAATAGCCCTGTCAAAGCACTTCGCCCCGGCATCACCCACACAGATGAAAAGTGCCCTTCTGTGGCGACACAGACTGACTCCATTGAAGTCGCTCTTTATAGCCTTGCGTTGTCTTCATTAGCAGAACACTTTTTAGCACAAAAAATATCTTTTTCTGTCCAAACTATTTTACGCTATTCCCGCTACGCAACGGACTCTCCGTGCTCCTTAGACGGGCAACCCATATCTTTGACAAAATGCATAGATATCTTTGCCTCTCTCCCTTTTGATACACAGATTGTATGTTCTGCTTGTTTTGCAAAGTAGAAGATCTTTTTACTTATTCCACTAACTCACTGATTTCACGCTGAATATTCAAATACTCATCAGGCCACTATGTCGAACTCGACATAGTGGCCTGATTTTATTGACTTTTTATTGACCAAAGCTTTCTTTCTGCTATTATTAGCAACGTTCCTATTATTTTTTATACCCCGCCTCTGCGTAGGCTTTTTTAGGAACACCCCTACCTGTTTTTATTTTGCCTGCATGTATGAGGCAGCTATTTAGGAGACTTGTATGTTCAAAATCTTACGCATAAATATGGCTACAAAAAAATGTGCCTTTGAAGACATTCCCGCAGAATATGCTGGTATGGGAGGTCGTGGTCTTACTTCTGCTATTATTGCAAAAGAAGTAGAGCCTACTTGTACTCCCTTAGGACCTCACAATAAACTTGTTTTTTCTCCAGGACTACTGGGCGGTACTATTTGTGCCAACTCTGGTCGTATTTCTGTTGGCTGCAAAAGCCCCTTAACCGAAGGTATCAAAGAATCAAACTCTGGCGGTCAAATCGGTGGGCATCTAGCAAAACTTGGTATCATGGCTATCATTATTGAAAATATCGCTCCTGAAGGGGAGTGGTACCAATTAGAAGTAACTAAGGATAGCGCAAAGCTTGTTCCCTCCATAGCCACAGGCTTAAACAACTATGACACAGTAGCAAAGCTGATAGAGCAATACGGCACGTCTTGTAGCTATATTAGTATTGGGCGTGCAGGAGAATTTAAGCTCACAGCAGCAAGTATTGCTTTTACTGATAGAGAGCTTCGCCCGTCTCGCCATGCTGGCCGTGGTGGTGTTGGCGCTGTTATGGGTTCCAAAGGGCTCAAAGCTATTATTGTTAATCCTACTGATGGCAAAAACCATGTACTCAAAGATTCAGAATCTTTTATAGCTGCGGCAAAACGTTTTAGCACGGCCATTATGAATCACCCTGTATGCGGTGAAGGACTTGCAACATACGGTACAGCAGTACTTGTTAATATTTTACACGAAGCAGGTGGACTGCCTACACGTAACTTTAGTACTGGTCGATTTGAAGGACACGAAAGTGTTTCAGGCGAGACATTGAACCAGTTAACTGTTGATCGTGGTGGTGAGGGTGTTGTTGCGCACGGTTGCATGAGCGGGTGCATTATCCGCTGTAGCGGACTGTACCCAGACAAACAAGGTAAACTTGTGGGAAAATGGCCTGAGTACGAAACAATTTGGTCTTTTGGACCAAACTCAGGCATTGATGATATGGATTTAATCGCAGACTATGACCGCCTTTGTGATGATATTGGTGTAGATACTATTGATATTGGCTGTGCTATTAGTGTAGCAATGGAAGCTGGTGTTTTAGCGTTTGGCGACGGTAAAAGCGCTCTAAACATTGTTAAAGAAATCAGCCAAGGAACACCTCTAGGCCGTGTCATTGGATGTGGAGCCAATATTACCGGCAAAGTTTTTGGTGTTCGCCGTGTACCTGTAGTAAAAGGTCAAAGCTTACCTGCATATGATCCTCGTGCTGTTAAAGGTATTGGTACTACATATGCTACAAGCCCAATGGGCGCAGACCACACTGCCGGATACGCAGTTACGAGCAACATCTTAGGTGTTGGTGGTAAATCTGACCCTTTAAAAGCAGAAGGACAAATAGCACTTTCCCGTGATCTTCAAATTGCCACAGCAAGCATTGACGCTACTGGCTTATGTTTATTTGTAGCTTTTGCCGTGCTTGATAACCCTGATGCTTTTGCAGCTATCGTTGATATGCTAAATGCTAAATACGGTCTGACTCTCACTGCTGATGATGTAGTGACTTTGGGTAAAAGCATCTTAAAAACAGAGCGAGACTTTAACTTCCGCGCAGGCATTACTGATGCTGCGGACCGTCTTCCTGACTTTTTTTATGACGAAGAGCTTGCACCCCACAATGTCAAATTTGACATCTCACATGAAGAGTTAAAAACACTTTTCAACTGGTAATAAACACAGAACGCCCTTTTTGTACTACTGCAAAAAGGGCGTTCTTCTTAGGTAAAAAAGCATACATATTTTGTATTGTTTATTTTATAAGAACGACATGCTAGCAAAATAATATTGTATTTTTTTCTACTTTTTATTTTTACCTGCATAAAAAAATAATAGTTAGTAATAGGTAATAAAGCCTATTTCAAAAAAATGAAATTTACCGTATTCTGCTACTATGAATATTCATGTAAAACTTAGCACCACTTTGCGCCAGTATGTAGCAGACTACATTCCTACAGCTGGCTTATCTATGCAATTGCCAGATGCAACGACTATTGCAATGCTTGCACAGCACCTTGCCCTGCCTGAAAATGAAATCGCTATTGTTATGGTAAATGGTCGCCACGCCACTATGGAGCACCTGCTCGCTGATGGCGATCAAGTCGCCTATTTTCCAGCAGTTGGTGGAGGCTAATACCGTGAGACCTTCACAAACATCTAACTCTGTCCCTGCCACTCTTGATGTTCCCCCTACTCTTATTGCTCCGTATCTTATAAGCGAAAGCACTGCTGATTCTTCCCACGTATACAGTATTACAGCTACTGGAATAAAAAAAGTTGCCAAACACCTTAGTACGACTGATAAGCAGGCTATGGTGCTTTGTTTGCAGGAAGGTATATGGCCACGCCGTTTTATTCGTAACAGAGGAACCATAACCGCAAACCAACAACTGACACTTGTACAAAGTCATGTTGCAATTATTGGCTGTGGTGGTTTAGGTGGGTATGTTGCTTCGCTCCTTGTGCGCTTTGGTGTTGGTTCCCTCACTATTTGTGACTATGACACTTTTGACGAGAGCAATTTAAATCGTCAGCTCTTTTGCCATGAAAACTGCCTCGGCATGAACAAAGCTTTTGCCACAAAAAAAGCACTCACTTCCATTGCTTCCTACTGCACTGTGCATGCCTATCAAGGCAAAGCAACGCCTGAAAACTTACCAGAAATATTGCATAACGCACATATAGCTGTGGATTGTTTAGACAACCTTCAAACACGGCTGGAAGTCGAAAAGGCTGCTCATTTTCTTGAGATTCCTTTTATCCACGGTGCGTTGGCTGGATTAGAGGGTTTTGTTTTTTGTAGTATGCCTGTTGGTAATAGCAGCGTATCAAAAGGAACCCAGGCGGACAAAAATGAAACAAATACTTTTCTTCCACGCCTCTATACTGCTTTGCCTGATACTGGTACCGGGGCAGAAATACAAGCAGGAGTGCCACCTTGCACCCCTCCTGTGATTGCGGCTATGCAGGTACGCCTTGTTATACTCGCCCTCATGCACGCCTGTGACCCAACACAAGTCCTTTTTGGTTCACCTGTTGCTAGCTTGCTTAGCAGTCAGCTTATAGAACACCTAGATTTAACTGTACCTGCTTTAGAACTTTTTCATATATAACAACACAAATAGTAATAAAAAAGGCACCTTGTTCATGGTGCCTTTTTTATTACTATCACAATCTACACGTCTCTCTATTTCTTGCTCTCTTTATACACGTATATGTATTGGCAACCTATTATTTGAGACTATGTATAAACTACATTTTTTCTATAGCGTCAGCTCTGTCTTGTGGGTTTGGATGGCTAGCAAATGCGCCACCACCAGTATTACCAAGTTTGCGTAGTCCAGATGCTCCTGCCTCTACAGGCTTATTGTACTTTTTCAACAATTTCACACCATATTTATCCGAAGCACTTTCTTGAGATTGAGAGAACTGCGCATTCAGGAAAGATTCTGCAACATCCCCTAGCTCAGAGTCTGTAATTGCTGCTGCTACACCATGAGTAGCTCCAGCTGCTTTACGCGCTGCAGATACACGATAAGCTGTACGCATTCCTTCAATAGAGTGCCCTTCTTTAACGTGACCAACTTCGTGACCAATAACAAAGAAAAGCTCATCATCAGTCATGATATCCATAAGACCAGCAAACACTCTGATAGAACCATCCGGCAGGGCAAATGCGTTTACATCGCTTACTTGATACACTTTAAAGTTTAGGGCAAGACCATCTTCGTTTGTTAGGTCTTTAGTAAGGGAAGCTAGACGTTTTGCATAAGTAGAGCTCGCAGGAGCCACAGAATTGTCTGAGTCATACTGATCAGCAATACGCTTACCCATTTCTTTTGCATCTTGCTCACTAAGAGTTTCAGCCTTATACAAGTCACCTGCTGCATCAAGTGAGCGGCTTGGGCTGACTTGACAACCTGCTAAAAGCACTAGCCCTAAAACAACGACACTAACCAATGATACAAACTTTTTACAATTCATGATTTTCCTCTTTTTGCTGGGATCCGCTTTACGCGTTATAAATTTTTTGTATAGTATCCCACATATTATTTTTCAGCAAAAGAAATTATACACCTATAATTTTTTGCATTTCGTCAGGATACAGTGCTGCTATTTTTTTTCTAAACTCTGCGTACAGTTCTGACTTTATAGCTTGCCGTGCTTCACGAACAAGACGTAGAAAATACGTTAAATTATGCAAAGAGTTCAGCCTAAAAGACAGTATTTCTCCTGCATGATATAGGTGGCGCAGATAAGCACGGGAAAAAGTGCGACATGTATAGCAATCACATGCTGGATCAAGTGGGGAATCATCCTCTGCATATTCTTTTCGTTTTATATTAATTTTTCCTACTGAAGTATAAATCGTTCCATTTCTAGCATTACGAGTTGGAAGCACACAGTCAAACATATCTACACCCTGAGCGATACCTTCTACTATATCAAGGGGCGTTCCTACACCCATTAAGTAACGGGGCTTTTCAAAAGGTAAAAGAGGTGCGGTATGTGCCAAAAGCTCATGCATAATTGGCTTTGGCTCCCCTACAGACAAACCGCCTATGGCAAACCCATCAAAATCATGCTCGCACAATTGGTTTACTGATGCGGTGCGTAAATCTTTATGAAATCCACCTTGGGTAATGGCAAACAGCAGGTTATCCCCTGTGCCTCTAGGGTATGCTTTTCGTGCACGTAATGCCCAACGAGTCGTCAAGTCAATTGATTTTTTGGTATATTCATAGGTTTTATCATAGCTCACGCATTCATCTAAAACCATCATGATATCTGAGTTGAGGTTGCGCTGGATTTCCATAACTTTTTCTGGGGTAAACATGTGACGCGAGCCATCTAGATGCGAGCGAAATTCCACTCCTTCTTCACTAAACTTACTCAAAGAAGAAAGGCTAAATGCTTGAAACCCACCACTATCTGTTAAAATAGGCTTATGCCAGCCAGTAAAGGCATGGAGTCCCCCACGCCGAGCAATAAGCTCATCCCCTGGACGTAAATATAAATGGTAGGTATTTCCTAAAATAACTTCAGCTCGAAAATTATGCAAATCATCTGGAGCTATTGCTTTTACACTTCCTACAGTCCCCACAGGCATAAAAATAGGGGTTTGAATTACACCATGTGCCGTGTGTAAAACACCGCATCGAGCCTCGCCGTCTGTATGTGTAACAGTAAAGGAACCCGCGGCTAGAGAGGTGTCTTGTGCCAGTTGTGTTTGTAAATCTTTTGCTTGGGATTCTTTATTTTCAGCCTGCATTTTTTTTCCTAGGTATACACTGCATTGCAGATATTTCTTATATTTTGCTATACGCTTTTATCTTTTTTGCGTACATGCCGGCTGGGTAAAACAGCCACAGTGATGCTTTTAACAACAATTGTTACATACGGCAAAACTTGATTTTTTCTATTACCTATCACTCTGCCCATGTTGCGCGAACTCGAACACTTTGTTTTGCTTTATTCGTAAAAAGTACATGCCCATGTTCGCAGCCATAAAGATATACATCTCGTGTAATCGCCACGTCTTGCTGGCAATATTCTGTGATTAAATCGAGTCTTCCTTCTTTCCACCACTGCAACGCTTGTAAGCCATCAGCACTTTTTTTTGTACCTAATGTAGCTTGTGCCAGGTTGTCTAGCGACACCCGGAAGGAGAGCTGTTCCTGCACACACGCGAGCATATCCACAGTAGGCCATTGGCGAAAATTTACTCCTGGAGCATGAGGTACTAATACAGGGTAATCAAAACGAATAATATTAAATCCCACGACTAGCCCAATACCCTGTAAGTCTTGTACCATTTGAGGAATTTCTTGTTGCTCATAGGCAGTAAATGCATCTGTACGAGAATCATACACCACCACAATACTTACACCCATTTCTGCTAGCTTATGCCATCCCCCAACCTCTTGAGCACCATGACGCGTTTCCACATCTAGCACTGCATAGGACTCTGGTGTCCCTTTTTTTTGTCCGAAATTCCCTTGCATAGATACACCTCGTGCTTGTTGTATGTTTCTTGGTTGGCTCGCTTGGACTGCTATACTGCTTTTTTCTTTTCTTTTTTGACCAGCCTGCCTTGCTATCTGCACAAATTGCTGTCCTGGTTCCTGCCCCACATAACCTGCCCTGCTGGTTGTCCTGCTTTTTGCGCTGTCACCTGCCCTACTGATGGGGTAAATTAAAGTGCTCACCTTGTATTGCCAATGCCACTGCATTTGTTTCTAGCACACATACAAATGGCTCCATCAATACCTTTTCTGCTTCTTGACCATCTTGCGGGTGAGCTTTGAGTAACATTTGCAAAAGGAACAAAGCTGCTTCTTTATCAATTGGTCTATTACCAGATCCATATTTTGGCGAATACACACAGGAAGGGCAGCCTAACTCACAGCTACAGTCTACTATAAGGCTTTCAACTTGGGTAAAAATGGTCTGTACTTGAGTAAAAGCATCTGCTGTAAGCCCTGCGCCACCAGGCATAGCGTCGTAGACAAAAACCGTTGGTTTGCCCGTTTGAAGATGCATTGGCTTTGAAATACCTCCAAGGTCATTTCTATCGGTCATAACAAGTAAGGGGAGCAATCCTATAATAGCGTGCTCAAGGACGCGTATAGACCCCATAAAATGCATTTTAGCATCTTCCCACAAGGGTTTGTGTGTGGCGAGGGACAATGAACCAAAATCCTTCTGTTTCAAAAGTTTGCTCAGGAAAATCAAGAGGAGTTACCCCTAATAGTTGCCCTATTCTTGTTCCTCTTTTTTCATACCCTGTGACTTGGTCAGTGATACGAAGACGCCCAAACTGCACAAGTGTCCCTTGAAGGGCACTGCTTTTTTCTACATGTAAAATTCAGTATCTTTTGTACTACGTGCTTGTGTATACCATGGAAAACGTGCCTTTTTTGCATAAGCAGTTGCTGATTCGAGGTCAAGGTTTGTGACTTCGTAGTACTCGCCTTTATGCAAATATATCGCCCCTGGATGAGCTTCGCGCATTGCACGCATTCCATCGACATTCCCTATAAGGTTTCTATCTGCATCTATTTGTACAGTATTGCCTGCTCCTCGCAAAGAAATATTACGCTGTGGACGTTTACGTGATGCTATTAGCTCTGTTCCGTCTCCAGAATACAACAGCGCTCCCTCATAAACAAGTTGCTCTACAATGTCTTTTGTTCTTTGATTGGCCAGCCACGTTTTATCCGACTCTTTGTGGGGTCGCAATGGATGCTCAGCAGCTGCACACTCCAAATACTTGGCTACAATATAACAGGGTTGTTTGGGTTAAAAACTGCTTGCCCAGAAGGGCGGTGAAAAAAATCTTCTGCATTACGTACAATATACTGATCGAGGGCAGATTCTTGAGCAATAAGCACAACGGCAGATTCTTGCATGCTCCGTCCTACACGCCCGCCACGCTGCAAGGTTACCATCACTGTTCCCGGATATCCAACTAAAATACATACGGCGAGAGCTCCAATATCTATCCCAAGCTCTAGTGCGCTCGTTGTGATAACAGCTAATAACTCGCCCGAAGCCATCCGGGCTTCTATCTTTCGCCGTTCTTCTGGTAAATACCCTGCCCTATAAGCACTAATACGCTTTGCATATGCCGCCCCTATAGCCCAACAAGAGAGATGAGAATGAGTAAAGAGTTAAAAACAGTAGGGCGGATACAGGACTAAAGCAGGACTGGCGCGGACTTATTGCGGACGGTTCGATTATTTTTGAACATAACAAAGGTTTGAGAACGAGACAGTATTTTTCAGTCGTTATTGTATTCAACTTGAGAATAGAGAAAAGCCCTAGCGTGTCGATGGTACACAATCTAGAGCTTTTTTTACGTCTTTCTGGGCCGGGAAAAGGTATCACTTTTGCCCGTCTATCAAGAAACATTGGATAGCTTAACATCTCCATTAGAGAACAGAGGCTTATTTTTTTGTTTTATTAATTCAGTCTTTAATTCGCTATTTTCTTTGAGCAACTCTCGCTCTCTTTCGGCGGATTGGTAGAGCCGTTCGTTAGCTTTTTCAAGCTTATTATATAATTCTAAACAATTAGCACATGCAGTCGCAATTCTGCCTGCATCAAGCATTGTACGATTTGTCGTTACTCCCGCCTCTATGAATGCCAGCTTATCTTGCATACCACCAAGCATGCTCGCAGTTTCTTGGCTCACTTGGGTAAGGTTAGATTGGACCTGCTCTGTGACCTCTCCTTTTTTCATGCCTCCACGCCCAAAAAGGAGCCTTTCAACACTTACCCCAAACTCGGTACATATATTGTCTATTATAATCGAAATCGGGTTTATTTCTTCCGCTTTCATAATTTATTAACGTGATTTGAGGTATTCCAAGCTACTTTGAAAAAAGAGCCTGAGACATACTGCCTCTACCAATTTTCAATCTATCCCCAAGTGTTTTCATGCGTAAAGGTTCCTAGCTCTAAACTTTTATCCAAACCTTTACGCCTCATTTATTCTCTATCTATCTGAATTAATTTACAAATAAAAAACAGAAAAAAGATTAACTTTTACCTAAAATGTTGACATTAAGCCAAATTGAAGCAAAACAACCCGCGAGATAATCAACGTCCACAGGTAAAGAAAAAATGGACAAACGCGTGCAGCAATTAAGCTTACTCGATGAAATATTCGACCTTTCCGATGTTCTTTCCTCGGCTAAGAGAAATATGCGGCGGATTCTTGGCTCAGAAGGGGAAGAGTTCCGAAAGGGTTTTGTTGGCAAGTTTAACTCTGCCGCCACACGTTGCGGCGTAAAAATAACGCGCGGGAATGAAAGTAAAATGACTATAGACATACTTAATAAAATGTTTTCGCCCTCAGATACCAGTCACCCGCCATCTATTTCTTTTGTTCTTGTCCTTTGCATAGCCGCCAAAATTTTGCACCGCTCAAACGCATTGTACAGTCTGTCGGCCTCGACCTTATGAGCCAAGAAGACAAAAAGTATCGCGACTTCGGAAAGGATCTCAGAGAAGAGGAACTCGCCAAAAAGAAAACAAAACGAATTAAGGACAGTTCATGACTTTGAAGCGTGAACAAGGCAAACGGTACAAACACAAAAAACAAATTGAGGAAGTTCTTCTTTCTAAAGGACTGAATCAAACATCGTTTGCGGCCAAGATTGGCATATCCTGTCAAGCAGTCAATGCAACACTATTTGGTAAAAATGACAACAAAACCGTGATTGGTGCTTTGCGCAAGCTTGGAGTTAACGAACGCTATTTATGCGACCCAAAAAAACAGCAACAAGCGGCTAGATAACAGGTGACAATATATCAGAGCTGAAAAAAGAATACTCAACACAAAAATTTGCAAAACTGAAAGGCGTTGCAGTTAAAAACTTGCTGCAACAAGCCAAGCGCAAAGGCTGGAAAAGCCAAAAGCGGGAAGGCCGCGGTGGTGGTTTTATGTGGGCCTTGGCGTCGATGCCCCAAGAAACACAAATCGCTATCCGTGTTGCCGAAGAACGTACCATATTAAGTCAACCAGGAAATTTACCCGTTGTGCTTTCCTTTGGTGTTAACTGGAGTCTGTTGGAAAACATTGTTCTTTTTTATTATGCGTTCACCTGCATCTATGCAGCCATAAAAAAATACACACGTAAAGAATTACGTGTGTATTTTTCATAATAAATAATAGCACAAAACAAACCAGCACAAAACCGACTGTGCCAGCCCTGTAGTCTTTTTACGGAATACGTATTTTTTGCCCTAGCTTTATTGCTGAAGATTGCCCAAGCCCGTTTGCCTGGCGTAGCTTATCTACAGTTGTATTATGCTCTTTAGCAATTGAGTATAGCGTATCCCCAGTGCGTACGGTTGCCGTTTTTATACTTGTGCTAGGTGAAGAGTTTGCTTGAGCGGCAGGAGCTGGCTCTACTCGTGAAACTGCCCCAGCACTTCGTAATTGCAACTTTTGCCCAATACGCAACTTTGTTTTTGTCGTTATACCGTTATACCGGCACAAATCATTTACGGAAATACCAGCTCTGCTGGCAATACCGCCTAGAGTGTCCCCTGCTACAACGGTGTATACTGTTGCTCCTGCCGGTACCTTTGCAGCAACAGGCGCAAAAGATGAAGGAGCTTTGGGTGGAGCGACCTTTGAGCTATTGCCTGGTATTGTTAGCCGTTGCCCAATGCGAAGGCTAGTGCTTTTACCCATTTTGTTAGCTAAACGAATGCTTTCGCCGTTTGTTCCCCACTGCTGCGCAAGCCCAAAAAGAGTATCCCCAGATTTAACAACGTAGGTTCCTCTAGAGCTTGCGCTTGCACCACTAGAGCTACCCTTTGAGACAGCTGTTGTCTGGCTAGAAATCATTAAGACCGTTCCCACTTTGGGCAGTTTGGAAATATTGTTTGCTTCTCTAATAGCACGCTGAGTCACACCATACCGTTTGGCAATGCCTGAGAGCGTATCGCCTCGACGGACAGTATGCTCTTTCCAGTCTGTATTGGCACGACTTTCTGCACTGGCAAGCCATGTTGTTGCTGTAGCAACTTGTTCAGGCAAGACATACGCTGTTGTTTCAAAGCCAATAGGGCTTACAGTACGTCTATAGGCAGGGTTCATCCCGCTAAACTCTTCCCAAGGGATAGCAAGAGCACTGGCAAAAGCCGATAGGTTAGTACCTGGAGGGACAGATACTGGAGATAAATTGTACGCGGTGCTTGCAGGAGGCTGTATAAACCCGAGTCGATTTATATTTCGTTTTATTTTAGCTAAAGCAATAATACGTGGAACATAGATAGTTGTCTCTTGTCGCAACCGAGTTTTTTCATCGAGTGTTGCACCTACGTCACAGAGATCAAAAAAGTTGTTTTTACCAGAGCGTTCAATAGCTCTGCCAATTTTTCCTTCGCCTGCGTTATATGCTGCTATAGCAAGGTGCCAATCTTTAAAATCGCCGTATAGCTTAAGCAAATAGTCTGCTGCCGCATGAGTTGCCTTGAAAGGATCACGCCGCTCGTCTATCCATGCGTTTTGGCGTAACCCATACTTTCTACCCGTCGCTGGCATAAATTGCCATAAACCTACGGCTCCAGCGTGAGAATAAGCATTGGGGTTTCCTCCACTTTCTGCCATGGCCATAGCTACTAGCTCTTGGGGGATTCCCCTTTCTCTAAACACTTGGTGTATATATGGTTGAAACCGAGCTGTTCGGTTAAAAAAACGCTGAAATGTATCACGTTTTTCATGTACAAAATATTTAAAGTGTTGCTCTACAATGTTTGATTCACTAAGGCTCATATTTCTATCTATTTCGCCTAATGTCATAAATGCGTGTAACTCGTCAGGTGTTAGCGGTCGACCATCGTCTCTAGGAGTATATTCTTCCATTAACTCCTCTGCATCCGGACGATATTTATCCATTTCGCCATAGCGGCTACCTGCTTTTCTTGACTCACATCCTACAAGCATAAGGCTTAAAAGTACTAGTGCTGTAATCGCACGATACCGTATCAAATAATGCATGCTTCCCCCAAATAGCCACTCTTTTTTGTTATAAATTTTGAGTGTATGCCTAGTTTACCAATTTTTGCATACTACCGCATCTACAAATGACACGCAAGCTGTCTCTTGCTCATAGACACACTTCGGCATATACTTACGCCTTCTATTTTAAAGCCCTATAGGCAGCGCTGAGGAGCCCACATGACGCAATCCTTTCCTAAAAAAAATATACATAAAATGCCAAGACCCGAACGAAAAACTGCTGGGAGAAGCCCTTCGCATGGCTCTCCTCAACAGCCAAAAAGCGACTTTTTGCATGAAGCAAAACAACATAATGCCGAAGATTTACCAAGCTTACTAGGCATTAAACCTGTTCTTGAATTTTTACAATCTACGCCTGAGCGCATAGATACTGTGTATCTACGAAAAGGCCGTCATGAAAAAGAACTAGATACTATTTTAGACCTCTGCCGGAAGCATAAAATTCGTTTTTCTTTGCTCGAAAGCACACAGTTTTCTCGGCAAATCCCTGTTTCTTGCCAAGGTGTTGCCGCACGTCTGTTTGATGCAGGGTATGTAGAAGTTGATACGCTCCTTGACTCTATTATGGACGCTCCTCTGCCCCTTGTTCTTGTTTTAGACCAAGTAAAAGATCCCGGAAACGCTGGTACTTTGGCTCGGACGTTATTTTCCCTTGGAGGCGCAGGGCTCATAGTCCCTAAGCATAATAGCGTCTATCTTGGTGCAGCTGCTACAAAAGCTGCGGCTGGCGCTCTTAATCTTTTGCCCGTTGCCAGAGCGGGGAGCCTTTCACAAGTATTAGACTCTGCTGGTAAACTAGGTATTACTATCTATGGGGCTGCAATGGATAACTTAGGTCACGAAAGTATCCCTGTAGAAAACATTTTTTCCGCGTCACTTCGTTTACCCGCGTTGCTCGTTTTAGGAAGTGAAGAAAGCGGTATTCGCCAGAACTTCATAAAGCGTTGCCACAGTTTGCTCGCTATTCCGATGTTGCGAGACTTTGACTCTCTCAATGTTGCCCAAGCGGGAGCCATATGTATTTCCGCATTTCTACAGACAAAACTAGAATAATTTTATTTTTTCAGCTACAGTACCAGCATTATGCAATATGGTATTGCTTACTATTTATACTATTTTTGACGTAATTACCGTCATTACAAATATTTAACTCGGCAGGAGACCACTGTGAGTAAAAGTCTTTATCTTACGGCCACTGAAGAAAAAAGTGGTAAGTCAGCCATTGTCCTGGGAATGGTGCAACTCCTTTCTCGAAAAGTAGAAAAAATAGCTATTTTTCGCCCGATTATTAACACCCCCCTTGAAGACAATACCCGTGACCACGATATCAACCTTGTCCTTTCCCACTTTTCTTTGGATTTACCATATGAAGATACTTTTGCCTTTACTATGGCAGAAGCTCGCCAGCTTATTAGTAAAGGACAAAAAGATGTTTTGTTAGATACTATTTTAGCAAAATTTAAAAAACTTGATGAAAAATACGACTTCATCCTTTGCGAAGGGACAGATTTTTCAGGAAAAGACGGCCCTTTTGAGTTTGAGCTCAACACGGATATCGCAGATATTCTTGGTTGTCCTATGCTTACCGTTACAAACGGACAAAGCAAAACAGCTCAAGAAATTATCAACGAAGTCCAAGGAACCGCTGCAATTTTAACAAATCGCACTATCAACGTTGTTTCCTGCATTGTAAACAGAAGCCCTCTTTCTACAGATGAAGCTCTACACGTAACAAAAAGCCTCTCTGAAACAAGCCAGTTTACTACGTTTCTTATTCCAGAAGAGCCTAGCCTGGGCAAGCCCACTATGGCGGACGTACAAAAATGGCTTAAAGCTGACATTATTCACGGCAAAACCTTATCCACCCTGGTGGACGGCTATCTTATTGCTGCAATGAACGCAGGGAACTTTCTTGCTCACCTTGAAGAAGGGCATGTCGTAATAACTCCTGGCGATCGTGAAGATATCGTTCTTGCTAGCCTTGCTTCTCTAGTTTCTTCTAGTAGCCCAAACCCTGCTGGGATTGTTTTAACTGGCGGACTAGACCTTGCCCCCAGCGTGCTAAAACTTATTAATGGCTGGGAAGGCGTAGGCGTGCCTATTCTTTCTGTAAAAGACAACACTATTCGCTGTATTGATATTTTATATCGCTTGTATGGGCGCATTGAAGCAGATGATACTCGTAAAATCGAAACTGCTATTGGGCAGTTTGATAAATATATAAACAGTGCAAAACTCACAACTATTCTTGTAGGTGACGCACCTAAAAAAGTTTCTCCTAAAATGTTTGAGTATACTCTTTTGGAAAGAGCTTCGCGCCACAAAATGCGCATTGTTCTACCAGAAGGAGCTGAAGAACGTATTTTACGTGCTACAGAAAGTCTTATCCGCAGAAACGTTGCAGAAATCATCCTCCTGGGTAATGCCAAAGAAATTGCCCAAAAAATTTCTGCTCTTAATCTGCACATCAAAACCACTATCATCCAACCTGAAGAGCATCCAAAATTTACTGCATATAGTGAAAAATATTTTGAGCTTAGAAAAGCAAAAGGCATTAGCCTTGAACAAGCCAAAGACATTATGCGTGACCCAACCTATTTTGGAACCATGATGGTGCATATGGACGATGCAGATGGTATGGTTTCTGGTGCGATTAACACCACAGCCCACACTATTCGCCCTTCATTTGAGTTTATCAAAACAAAACCAGGCACTTCTATTGTGTCTTCAGTATTTCTTATGTGCATGAAGGATAAAGTTCTTGTATTTGGAGATTGTGCAGTCAACCCAAATCCAAACCCAGAGCAACTTGCAAATATTGCTATCAGCTCTGCACAAACAGCTAAAGTATTTGGTATTGAGCCACGTATTGCAATGCTTTCTTACTCCACTGGCGCATCAGGTAAAGGTGCGGACGTTGAAAGCGTTATTGAAGCCACAAAACTTGCTCAAAAAATGGCGCCTGAGTTAGCAATTGAAGGTCCTTTGCAGTATGATGCTGCTATTGACGCTGATGTTGCAAAAACAAAGCTGCCTGACAGTGCTGTTGCTGGTAGAGCCACTGTGTTTATTTTCCCTGACCTCAATACTGGAAACAACACCTACAAGGCTGTACAACGTGCGGCCAATGCTGTAGCTATAGGACCAGTTTTGCAAGGGCTCAACAAACCGGTAAACGACCTTTCCAGAGGCTGCACAGTTGCAGATATTGTTAATACTGTTGCTATTACAGCAGTACAAGCACAATCGGAAAAAGGTCTGTAATACACATTTTTACGTAACTATACGTATTTTTGACAACACCAATAAGAATAAAGGTTTTTTTATGAATATTTTAGTTATTAACTGCGGAAGTTCTTCTTTTAAATACCAACTTATCGACATGAATACTGAGACAGCGTTATGCACAGGCTTAGTAGAGCGTATTGGCGAAAATGTTGGCAATCTTACACACAAAAAAAGCGATAAAAAGCACACTCTAGAGCAACCATTTAAGGACCATACTGCGGGTATGACTGCTGTTATGGATCTTTTAGTAGATAAAGAATGGGGCGTTATTGCGAGCCTTGAAGAAGTTTCCGCTGTTGGGCACCGTGTTGTACAAGGTGGAGAGCAATTACAAGCAGCTTGCATTGTAGATGCTGCTGTTAAAAAAGGTATCGCTGCAAACATTCCTCTTGCTCCTTTACACAACCCTGCAAACTTGCAAGGGATTGAAGTTGCACAACAACTTTTGCCACATGCGCCTTCTGTAGCTGTTTTTGATACAGAGTTTCATGCTACCATGCCTGCCCACGCCTATATGTATGCTTTGCCTTATAACTTGTACGAAAAGCTCCGCATCCGTCGCTATGGCTTCCACGGTACTTCTCACCGCTACGTTGCAGAACAAGCAGCAAAACTTTTAAACAAGCCTTTTTCAGAGCTTAACGCTATTACCTGCCATTTAGGTAATGGTTGCTCTATTGCAGCCATTGAAAAAGGACGCTGTGTAGATACAAGTATGGGGATGACCCCTCTTGCTGGTGTTATGATGGGAACACGTTGCGGAGATATCGACCCTGCTATTTGCAGTTTTTTAAGTGAGCATGAAAACCTTTCTGCTAAAGAAGTAGACAACCTGCTTAACAAAGAAAGCGGACTTAAAGGTATCGCTGGTATAAACGATATGCGCGACTTACACTCCGCATGTGAAAAAGGTGATAAAAAAGCCAAGCTTGCTGTAGATATGTTCTGCTACTCTATCCGCAAATATATTGGTAGCTACTATGCGGCCCTCGGTAAAGTTGATGCTCTTATCTTTACCGCAGGAATTGGCGAAAATGATGATATCGTTCGCGATAACGTTTGTAGTAACCTTACAGCATTCGGTATTGAGATAAACAAAGAAATAAACGCTATTCGTTCTGGTGACCCACGCACTCTCAGTACCCCTGCTAGCAAAACACCTGTCTTTGTTATCCCTACAAACGAAGAGCTTGCCATCGCGCAAGCGACGTTGAAGCTCGTAAAAGAGTAAAACACTGAGTAAAGACCTTAATATACAAAAATCCCGTTTCTGCATTGTAGAAGCGGGATTTTTTGTCTACACAATTTGCTTATAGCAGGTTGAATTACATTAGGTTGTTTTTTGAGTAGGTACATTGCATGGCAAAGTGCTTGATATATGTAATGCGTAAAACGACGTAATAGCGTAAACTTTTTAAAAGTTATACCTGATTTCAAAGCAATTATTACCATGGCGGTGAAGTTTGAGAAGGCAAAGCCTTTCCAGCTACCACCCCCATAAGCATATCTTTTAAAAAAATTATCCAAGACACAATAACCTGGGATATTATTTTGCGGACTATCTTTTTTATTCCTTCTCTTACTTGGGAAAGTGGCGGACTAACCACACTGTATCGTATGACTAAAGCTTTACATACAGAGGGAAAATCTGTTTTTGTAACGGCATTACAGCAAGAGATACCAGGGCTACAAAATATCTTAGACCATGGGATACCCTTCCTACCGTGGGGCTCTCTTTCCTTAGCACCTACAGATACCTATGTGGTTCCTGAAAGCCATCCAAACGCTCTAGCCCCAGGATTACAAGCGCTGAGCAACACGATTGTGTATGTTCAAAACTGGTATTACATGCTGAGCGCACTGCCTAAAAACGTTTTTTGGGAGCAGCTCCCTATCACGTATATTGCGGTATCGCACCCTGTTGCATGGTTTATGGAAAATATTGTTCGTGTAAAAGCAAAAGCTATTTTACCTCCTGTCATAGATCAAGTTTTTTTTAGCCAATCAATACATCGGTCTAAAAAACGTATACGTATCGCTTTTATGCCTCGAAAAAATCCAGCTCTAGCCCAACAAATACAAGATGTCACAATGGCACTCTTAGGGCCGTCCAACTCTATTCCTATTGATTGGGTTTCCTTGCATAAACTTTCTTTACAAGATGTCGCGAAGCAAATGGCTACTTGCCACATTTTTTTGAGTACTGGTTTTCCCGAAGGGTTTGGACTACCTAGCGCAGAAGCCATGGCAACAGGATGTATCCCTGTCGGGTTTTCCGGATTTGGAGGCTGGGAATATATGCGTTCTAGTAAAGACACTGTGCGCCTGCACCCTGCATCGTTAACGCTTCCCTATTCTTTATCTCCAAATGGCTACTACACGGCTGATGGTGATATTATTTCCTGCGCTACGAATTTGGTAGACTTACTACATGCTTTTCAAAAAGATAAAGGGCATATCACTGCCTTACAAGAATCTTGCAAAAAAACAGCACTGCTTTTTACAGAGGAAGCACAGAAAAGTCGCTTAAAAATCATTTTTCCGTAATCTCAAAAATTGACCAAAAGCCATAAAACCTTTTTACAAACAAAATTAAATCCGCCACAGAGAACAGCAAACCATAAAAAGAGTTTTTTATGGTTTGCTGTTTTTGTATGGTTTGTGGTAAAAACCACTAAATTAAACTGTTTTATACATAATTTCGTACGGAGTAAGTATATGAAGAGAAAAATCCTAGTACTTGTATGCTGTTGCCTATTTGCCCTTGCTGGGTGTAAATATTCAAAACAAGGCTCTACTGTTGAATACCCTAGTACCCCTGGGTATCCTACAGCAGAGCAAATCAACTCACTTCAAACAACGACACCAAGTGTTATTGTTGATATCTACCAAGCTAATGCCACTGAAGCCGATGCTACCTATAGCGGAAAATGGGCAAAAGTTTATGGAACTATCATAAGTGATATTGAAGTAAACAACTCCTATGGACAAAACCAAATAACTCTCTCCCTTGGCGATATCCAAGACAATACAAAAACAGTCACATGCACCTTTGCTATGGATCAGGAAAACTCCTTGAATACAGTAAAAAAAGGGCAAAACGTTACTATTATGGGTGAATTAACTTACTACGGGCACTATACTTTTATCTCATTAGAAAAAGCATTTCTTGTTAAAGTTGAATAAATTGCAATAAAAACTTTATGAATGAAAAAGCTCTTTGCCAGTATCTGACAAAGAGCTTTTTCATCATCATATTCTATCACCTTAGTAGCTTGGGCAGTAGCCTACCCCCACAAGCTCCATAACCAAGAAAATTATTTATTTAAAACCTTATTTGCTTACAGTCGACGTATACATCGCACAAAAAAGTACTTTTTTCTTTTATTAGTACTTTTGCAGTGCTTGATACAAATAAAAAAAAATTATAGGTATACTGTCCTGTTTGTGCACAAAAAAACGACTTTGTTACAACAGTGCTAAAATTTTTACACGGCAAACCACTGTAAGCTGCTTTTTTCCTTCACTATAATATTTTTTTTTGAAGAGTATATTGCACTGGAACTATTACATTTATTGTCTTATCCACACGTTGTGCTTGCCAGTTTTCTTTAACGCGCTTCAGTGTTTTTTCTGTTATTGCTATCAATTCAGGTGGTGCGTCACCCATAGGCTCTAATAGAAGCAGTGCTCCGCTTTTGGAAATACTTACTTTCACACGCACTACTCCCTCCACTTTTTTTTCACGCACATGCTCAGGATAGTCTTCATACAGCTTTAATAAAGAACGCAAATATGCTAAAGCATCTTGGCTAGACCCTCCAGAGCCATACGCACCGATTCCACCGCTCCCTTCTTTACCAGCATCGCTGTTTTCTAAAATAGTATGCCCTACGTCACCTGTGAGATTTCTCGCCTCAATATCTTCTTCTCCAGCATCTTTACTACGCAAAGAGTCTGTAAATATTTTGCCTGTCGGGCTCTTACTTGTTTGAGGCATGTTTTGAGCAAAGCTAGGCATATCCTTTGCTACAGAAACAGGCTTTCTAGCTTCATGCTCAGAAGCAAAATCAAGGGCAGGCGCCGTATTCTTTTTTTGTGCGGTATACGCAGGGGTGGCCTTTTGGTCTAGAGGTTGTACTGGTCTAGGGGGAACTTGTTGTATAGCTTCTCTAGCAGGTTTTGGAGCTTGCCTTGATTCAGGCTGTGTCATTTTTTTGGTAAATTGTTGCTCCAAGGAGCTTTTTACCTGTAATACCTTTGGGGCAGTGTCTATACTACTTTCATACTGTGCCTTTGGAGCAGAAAAAGAGATTTCACCACTTTGCCTAAAACCTGTTGTTTTTGGGGTGCCTGGAACATTTTTCCCCACAACGCCAATGGTGTTGGTAGCTCCTGTTCCCAAAAAAGTACTGCGATGTTTTTCAAAAACAACCTCTGCTAAAAGTAAAATACACAGCAGAAAAAATCCATGTGATACTAAAGAAAGTAAACCACTTATCAAAAATGGCTTTACAGTTTTTTGGTCTGAATATGTAGGAAGCTTTATCATAAATCTTTTCTTACTCTATGCTATTTGCCTTACGCTCCCTCTTTTACTCTTGCTTACTGGAAGACGCAATTTGTTTTCTTCACAATATCTTTCTGTAGTTAAAAACTTGTTTTCTTCTGGCGTGATTTATGCATGTAAATATTTTCTTAAGTATGCCTAAAAGACTATACTTTATGTGTATCGAGCAGGGGAAAATATGCAACATAATATTTTGGAAGATTTAGGTCCTTTGTACAATAATTACTCTTTTTTTGGAGTCGACAACGCTCAAATCAGCGACCACTATGTTCTCAACCAAATAAGCAAAGAAAAAATTTTGCGTGCCTACATACAGCTTGCTATTGCAAAAGTTGAAGTAAAAAGTCCGCAAAATATTTCATTTTTAGAAATGTTCTGTGCAGATGGATATTACGCAATGATGGCTCGTAAAATGGGCGCAACTATATCCTATGGACTTGATAATAACAGAGACTTTCATGTACACGGCACTAATATTGCCGAGCGCTTAGGCATAAATAATTTTGTGTTTATTGAAGCAGATGCTAACAATATTAGAAGTTTTAAACCTGTTGATATTGTTGCAAATCTTGGCGGATTGTACCATGTAGCAGAACCAGAAAAAATACTCGAAGGAAGTTATGCAGTAGCAAAACAGTTCCTTATAGTGCAGTCTGTTGTTTCAATGGAAAATGAAGACCCTGATTACTTTATCCGACCCGCACCTGGTTGGACATGGGGAAGCAGATATAGCGTGCCCAGCTTTCATAAAATGATTACAAGTAAAGGATGGAATATCCTAGACTTCCACGCAAATATCTTGCAAGGCAACACACGACCTCACGATATGGCAAGTGTATATTATCTTATTCAAAAATAAAAAAATAATTTTTTTGTATTTTATTTAGTTTTGTGGAAAATAATTTCCCCCAAGTCCCCACAATTGTATTCATGTCATTCTATATGCGATTGAAAAGGTTGGGTGACTCTAAGGGGGGTATGTCTTTTGGTGATGTGTTTTATGGAAGGAATGGTCGTCT
>JARJEC010008113.1:0-14948 GCA_030264575.1 Tachinus sp. AB-2021 | reverse complement strand
TATTAAAAAATAGTTAAAATTTTATATATTTTTTAATTTAAGAATGATTTAAGCAGATGTTTTAGTTGTTCAAGCTAGTTTCAAAACAAAACTGCATCTTCGTCAGTATTTACATGACTACACATGTCATGTAAATGTTGACGAAGATTTGTGCTTAATTTTATTTTTATGTTTATAACAAAAATTAAATGTGTATTTATACAGCTGTATAAATACACCTTTAATGCAAGTAATACATTTTTAATTAAGACTTAATTTAGGAATTGTGGCAAAATATTTGACCAAATTTAATTTATAGGAGATTATGATAATGAAATTGAATAGAACCATAAATTAAAGCTATTTATGATTATGAATTATTTAAAAAAAAAAATTGTAATTTCGTTAATATGTAATTGGTAATAATAATAAATCTTAATTTTCCACCTTTCAGTTTTAAAATACATTAGGTAAGTCAATATTTTTTATATCTTACTTAAATATAATAAATAATATTGTCGGCGGCAAATCACTGATATCAATCCATGTAATGGAAATTGCCGGCAAACAGCGTAACAACCGAAATGCGATACTTTAGTCCTTGTTTATCAGGGGTTTACGTTGCATCCCTGAACATTTTTGTGTCAAACTTAATAGAAAAAATCAATTTTGTTTATGCAAAAAATTTAATTTTAACTTTTACTTACTTACTGAAATATCAAATATTAATATTTTTAATTAGACTAGAAATGTTATTATTTTTCATTTATAATTTTTTTTTTGTTGTTTTTTTGTTTATTTGTAGTTTATTTTAGCCATTTGTTTCTTAATTATTTTTCATTTATTTTTGTTATTTTTGCATATTTTATTTATTTTTGTTGTTCTTTTTCTATTGCTATTAAATTTTTAACTTAATTTTTAAATATTTATTGAATAAATTTATGTAAATAGTTAGTTTTGTTTTATTCGTCATTTATATCATATATTTACTTATTTAAACTATTTTTAATCTATTTTGTTTATTTTTATTTATTCTTTAAATATTTTTCTATAATTCGTATTTTCTTTAATTTGATGTGTATTTTTTTTAGAATTCTTGTTTATTTTGTATTATTTTTGATTATTTTTCATTTATTCTTTACATATTTTTATGTTTTTAGCAATAAATTTAATATTCAGATATATAAGATTCTAATCACGAGCATAATATAATCATATGCAAGGGTCATACGACCGCTTTATTAAAAAAGATTATTATTAAAAAAATTTCGTTTCTTATAAATGTATAGAACAACTTTTGTTTGAATGCTGCTCTTATAAATGTGCCGCTTTATGCAGCCACAATCTGCACGTATATATAATTATATGAACTATTAAAACAACCTATAAACTCAGAGTATTATAATTCTTGAGATTCATGAACTTTGAACTCATTTAGCAATTCTTTAAAAGTGTAAGAATTATTATATAAATAAATATAAGTGACAGTTGATATAAATCAAATTTGCAAATAAGGTTTTAATTATATTTATATACATTCAAAAAATATAGGGCTAGATTACATTCTTTTAATGATCACGAGAAGGCTAAACCAATTGTGTTGTTCAATTCATTCTGATCTACATTTTATGCTCATTATGTATGTTTACTTTTTATATTTAAGATAAAGCAAATGTTTTTTTACCTTTTAGTCGTAAATTATTTTCATCTTGCATCTCGGAGTCATCATTCATCAATTCAGCTGCACGATCTGCGTCACTGTCTCCTATTTTTTCTGATAGTATTGGTTCAACTGATAAAAGTTCGAATATATTATTTGTTCTATTTAAAATCTGGAAAAGAAATCACAAATATTAATTTCACTTATAACGTAATATTAAAAATAAATTGTGTTTTTTTATATAAAAAAAATTGAAAAAAAATTGAATAATAAATGTGGATCAAAAGATCAAACCACACTTTCATACACACGAATAGGGTCTCATTTTCTGTGGATAAAGTATAGCTAAAAAAAAGTTGTACATATTACTTATTTTATACATTACTAATGGTTTAAATGTTTTCCGAAAAAAGTAATTATAAGCTAATAATTGATATATTTTGTTTTATGTTAACCCCTTTAAAGAAGTTTTAATTAAATATGTTATGCTAAGATTTGGACAATAAATACATTACGTTAAAGCTTCCTTCCATTTTTGCTTATAGCAAATATAAATAACATTTAATTAAATACAATACTACAGATTACATCCTAAATTAATTATTCAGAGTATTGTTCGAATATTTAATTAATAATAGATTAATCTTTTTGGAAAATTTAAAAAATAAAAAACTAAATTTATAATTGTCTACATTTCACAAAACTTTCTTTAATTCATCGTACCAAAAAATAATTATTTATTTCCCGATGAAATAATTTAGAAGTTGAAATTAAACTATAATTTAAAAATAAGTTTATAATATGTATTTTAAGTTCGTGTTAAATCTGCAGTCGAAGAAGACAATTTTCATTAGCATTGCATTTAATATTTTTGAAAAGTTTAAAAGATTTAAACCCTTAAACCTATTATCTCAGAACTGTGTAGGTCTACTTCTCTACTTTTGAGAATTAAATTGTAAAAGTAGTAGAGATTTAAGGAATATTAAACAACGGCAAATGTTAGCGCAATGGACAACAAAAGTTAGTAACACAATAGTTTCTTGCAACTGGCATAATCCGCTGTAATTCCGTTTGAATCTTTATTTCAAACAATACGCTGTGCACGTCAAAGCGATGTGTGTGGGACAAACAGGCAATCTGCGTTTGACAAGATATAATTATGCGGATACAATACATACCGTTTGAAACTTAAATTCGATGAGTGGTCGGACCAAATCGAACCAGTTTGTTAATTTCTTGCCGACGATATCAGGTAAAATCACCATTAAAGAATTCCCTATACTCCTTACAACCATATCAGACCTAGAAAATAAAATTATAAAATACAAAATTAATCACTAAGAAATTGCAATACCGAGGAATATGTTAAGAAAAGTCGATACTTAAATCACTTGGTTTCGTAGCTTTCTCAGGTTTAATTAATTTTTACTGAGTTGAAATGGGAAGCCCATTAGAGACAAACAAAAAAGAAAAAAATGGATTGCTTTTGTTTGCTCATCAAATGTGCCAGCAAAAGAAATAATATTTGAGATAAACTTTTCAAATAAAAATTACCCCCTAAAGTATATTAAATCAAAGTTAAATAATAATTTTTCAATTCATTATTCATTATGTTTTATTCTTGTATATTATCATCTGCAGGTGATAAACTATGCTATTATTGATTAATAAAATGTTAATTTTATAAAACTTAATTATTTTAATTTTAAATAAAATTGATTTATACATTTTAGTATGTTATTATTGCAGACCTGTTTATTATCTAAGTATTTGCAGCACGTGAAAATAATAACAAAAATGTTTTCTTTCGTTGTTTAGATAATTTGTATTATTATATATTATAATAATATAGCAAATGATTTTAATATGTTTAAAAGTATTTTATGCAAAATAAGCATTGTTGCTTTAATTATATAATCACCAATATCTACAAAGAAGTATAAAAATATATATTTTGCCATACGATGGTGGAGTACTCAAAAATGTTATTTCGTATGGACAATATTAAAAAATCTTTTTAAAGGTTTAGATCAACGTTATAGAGTATTTGTATTTGTTGGGTTTTAACTAACTGACAATTGACCTCAAAGTCTTTCTGTCGTATGCGTATGTACAGTAAAACTTTTTAATGTTGACCCGAGCAGGCCAGATTTTCGAGCGGAATGTGGGAGCTGCGAGGGAATATATGCACCAATCTAATGTACATTCGTAGACTCAGCGTTATGACTCTTATGTGAGTTGACAACATTTAGACGTTGGATTTTGTTTCGGAGGTATATACTCCTCCATCTTCTCCCCGCTTTTTCTGCGCGAGGATTTAACTTTAGGTCAACTCAAATTTGGTAAGATGTAGGTATGTCTGTGCACAAAGTTAAAACTTGTTACTCCACAAATCTGCCTCCAAACTAAATTTGTACTAAATAAAATTTTAACAACTTTACAAGAAAATTTATTGCACCACCCTTCTTATCATTCCATGACAAACATTTATTTAAAAACAAACATAGAGAAGTCGTATTCCTGTGGTATAAAAATGTCATGTAGAATCAATTCAATATTTTGGGTTGTTCACCAATATCAAATTTGTAATAATTTGTTTCCATTTATATTTTTTCTTTAACAATTTTACATATTTTCATTCATTGAAAAGTATATAAAAACTCTTACTTAGAGGTGTTTATAATTTTATTAATACGTTTTTTATGCAGTGATAACCTTAATATGTTTCAGATGTAACCTATTTGCATGTACTGTGAGATTCTTTTTCGTGCATATTATTATAAAAATGTTTGAATGTGTATCCCAAAGTCATCTATTAATGTTATTTAATAGTTATTTGATAAATATACCTTTTCTTCAAAATTTCTATTCATATCAAGCTGCTTTCTAAACCTTAAAAGAAATCAATATCTCTAATACTAATAAATGCGTGCTTGCTACTTTCTTAGGCATTATCCAAGCATACAACCGCTAAGCAATGAACATTTTCTTATTAGGAGGATCTCTAAAAAAAGTGCCAGACGCGGCGCCGACTGAACTATAAACTATAGTTAAGGTTGCCATTAATGCGATTCTACGTTAGAATATTTGTAAATAAATTCCACTCTCAAACATTTCCATATCTTTTATCTTTACTATACAATATGCTGAAGATACAGAAGAATATGGGTATTCAATAAAAAATTTCCTAAAATATCTATCACTATGCTCAATTTGATTTAACATTGAAAATTACCAAAACTTCTTACTATATTAAACACCTAATGCACTTCAAAATTTGATTCCGTGACCACAATATTTTCAATAATATGTAAAGAATCTTCTAAAAAGTCACCTAGTTAGATAGTAAAGGTGTCATACTTCAACATACAGTCAATACCGAACTGTAATCCCATGCTTTCCATAAATTTATCCTCAATAAATATCTCATATTTGTTTACTATTATCAAACACCACTTATATAACTTTTATTCCATTAATCATTAAGTATCATTCCGTTCAATAACTATACCAAAAGACCAAATGATTGCTACCAGAATAAAAATGACAAAAAACATGCATAAGCTACCACCGACAATGTACATTTGACTACTGCAAAAATCAAAAAATCTTCATTCCTATGCAAAGTTGGCCTACATTTACCATTCAAAAATATAAAACAAATTTCATTTTTTATCGCTGTCAGGCGTTGGACTTTTATACGCATTGTTAGTCATTACAAGTACAAAAAATGTAATTATTTAAAAACATGAATAATTAAATAAGTTAGTTTATAATAAACAATTTATAATTTAGTTGTAATAAACCATTCAGATGTGAATTAACAAATGTGAATAACTTTGCTGACAAACTATGTCAATTAACTGAAAACCAAGCTTATTCAAATTTTACTAAATGTTTTTTTTAATTCAAGGTATTTGTTTATAGATGGACTGATAAGAACTACAAATCAAGTAATATAGTTTTAAATACAGAAACATTTTTAATGATACATTATGTAATAAATTTGTATAGTTTAATAATATAAAGATTAACTTTTCAATTTGGCAAAATTGCCACTATACTCAACTTAATAGCATCAAGGGTGGAATTAATTGTGTCTACTATCAAAATAATAGCGACACGATTGCCCTTTTAATTCATACTGCGAAATAATGATATAATTGAGTAGGCGGCATTTTCCCGTCCTGTAAGGGTTCAGAAACCTCGGGACAATGCTGCAAGGATGATGAAGCTTGCAAACGAAGACAGATAGCGTTCACGTTTTTAATTAACTTTCTATGTTAATAAAATAACCATTAGTTAATTTTAATCATCTACGCTTTATATAAATAATCACTTGATAACAAATTAATTATAATTAAAAAAAATAGAGATGACTTATTAATTATAATTAAAATATAATTTGCTCACTGTACAAATATAGAAATACATAAATAAATTTTATAAATTTCCATCACATAACTTTATCATCAAAACAGAAATTTGTTTTAATTATTAATTAAATTAATTATGTTATGGCAGTGTGTTGTTACTATTAATGGATGTTATATATTACATTTGTGCGAGGAGTATAAATTAGTACAATTATTGTCAATTTGCAATAATATATATAATTGATTAATAATACATTTTTATGCAGGATGCATCTAAAAATTAATTTGAAGCTAATCTGTAAACAGTAAGTGCAAACGGAATAAAAACTACCTACAGCATGTAAGATATTAATAAAATGCAAAATTGTCAACATATAACTCTCAGGAACTGGAAATTATAATGTAACTCGAATTACAGAAAATATTGGAAATCAAAAACATTGAAAAGCACTAGTATTATTTTGACAAATATCAGTGCCATCTAGAACTGCTTCCAGATGATATTTACACAATTTCAAAACAAACTAAGACATTTTTTCACAAATATATGTTTTATATAAGTGCACAATAAGTTAAACTCGCAAAACTGTAGAATTTGGACTTTACAAATTCTCATAAATACCTATAAACAAAGTATATATCTTAAAGCATATTATTGCAGTGCGTTCACCCTTGGCGGAAATTTAACGTCTAAACGTATTTGAAAATATTGTTTGAAGAAATAACATAAATAATAGGTAATGAAATAGCACTAAAAAATAAAAAAAAGTTTGCAACCTAATAGATGGATATCCTGCAAATAACAGTCGTGTTCTCAGTGTATACAACATGTATTGCACTGTTTATAGTCCTGACCTTCTTAATGGTTTATTTCTATAGATAAGATTTACAGTGGTAACCCTTGTACAGATTTGAAACTATATCAAACTAGTATTTAAGATAACTGTTCAAAAATTTTGCTATGTCAATTGAAAAATATCACACAGATTTTTTAATAGAATGAATTGAAATTGATTGTCTAATTTAATATTTACAGAATATTTAAATTATTTTGACAAATCGCATATCAGGTAAGGTCCAAGCACAGTAACTTTTTTATTTTATATACATATTTAATTCATAATGTGTGTAGTTACGAGAAATTTAATAAAAAAATGTAGTTGTGTAGTAATGCAAATTTTACTTCTGGTGAGTAGTATTTTTTATTAATAATTTATGAAGTAGTATTTGTATTTGTTAGATTTTACCCAACCATGAGGTCCTTAGCAAACCGTCTCCCATCCACACACACACATATCTATCTGCTTAAAAAAATTATAATGCAAGAGCATTTCCAGAGCTGCATTGAAACTTACAGAGACAAAACCCATACCCTAATCTATACCTTAACAGCGTACAGCGTTTAACTGGAATACTACCAGGCCAACATATAACGGTCCTACCACCACAATTTTGTTGTCATTTGAGTTACAGAACAAATTTAAAAAACTCAATAAAAAAGCTTATCTATATGCCAAGGGTTTGTATAACAGTTACAGATAAATGTTATGGCATTGCTTAGTTTTATGCAAAACTGGAGCAAAGCCATTAATAAAAGTAACAAGCTGAATTCCTGATGAGAAAGGTAATGGACGCAATGACGTGTACAATACAAAGCTGAAAACTAACAAAACTTATAAAGTTGGACATTGCACTTATTACGCATCAGAAAAGATCGAGTCGAAAGTAGAAGTGGCCATTTATGTCGGGAAATGTCTTTCTCATATTAGCATCGACACGGAACAACCATTTTTCAATAAAAAGGTTAAACAAATACACTAACAACGACTTACGCTACTTAGTTAACAAAGAAGAGAGTTCTATTGGATATATCCTACACTCTCAAAGTGTCATCGCAACATGAAAACAAATGGAAAGATTTTTTTTTCACTTCACACAATATTATCATGCATTATCAATCACTCAGACAATGCAACTTACCACATACCTCTTAAAAGACAATCATTTATCTGACAATCAACAAAAACATTGACTGCTTACGACCTCGGACAATTTAACACTTAGCCTCCGACCATAACCACATATTGCTCTCCCATTTGATGCACCCTAAAACCGAGGTGATAAAAACATGTTGAAATAATTAAGCTGACAAAAACCACAGAAAGACATGGCAAAAGACAAGACACCTACAAGATAAACAATAATTGACAAGAGCTAACTCCTTGCAGAAAATGACAAATCACTTAACGCATGATACAAAGCTATGCCCGCAAAACACAGAGGTAAGAACAAGTGTTTGGAGAGGCTAGACTGTTGTTGATTAACAACAACAAATGCTGACTAGAAATTGTGCAGGAATACCTGTGATTATTTCACTCTAATACAAACAAACTGATAAATGACAATTTGGAATTATAAATTCAATATTAATGTTTATAATAAATAACAAATTCAACTCATGTCTTTTAATAACAATTGTAAATTTGTTTTTTTAGATAAATTATATTGTTAGAAGAGTGGAAAACAAGAACAGCTAGGCCAAGCAAGGATAAAACCTCTTTCTAAACTATTATAGACCTCTTAGCCTGCTCAATGTATTGGGTATGCTGGCAATGAAGATCATACTAAACCAATTCGAATTAAAAAATTAAAAGAATAAAATCTTTGTTGATCACCAATAAGCTCAATCAAACAAAGAAACAACTAATATACACACTCTCAAAAAACTAATAATGATTTATGATATATGCTGATTCTAAGCAGACAGATACAAGTAGATAACCTTCACAACTTGGCAAACATACCTAGAATATATAACTACATTAATTAGAGACACAAAATTCTACCTTAGACAACTTAACTCGTAGTTTACCTAAATCTATGTTTTAAATTCTCCGTAATAATCAATTTAATTAATTTGAATCCCATCCATGCGTTAACAGTTAATTAATTTGTATATTTTAATCATTTCAATTTGATAAAGTAATTAATACACATCTTACGTGGACTGTTGATTGATACACATCATTATTATTGTAAATTCAGCCGTATATTTCAAAGCAAAAGTATCGTATTCTCTGTGTAAAAATATTACAAAAATCATTTCAACATTATCCATATCGAACCACTGTTAGTTATTAAATCAAGTAAGACTTTGTACATGTATCACATTACTGGGAATAATGATACGTTTGTAAATTTTCAGTGTAAAATATGTGGATATATAACACATCTTAGAGCAAGACTACATAACGGCGCAAACGAGAAAAGTTTAAAATTAAATTATTCCGAATTCGAATTGGCTTGTTTATCGGATTGAAGTTATAGTTTGCAAAGTTTTGCATTTACTACTAATTTCGTAATTTATAGTAAAGTTGTTGCCATAAATCGTGTGTACAGCATTCCTGTATCAACGATGTCAGTCAAACATAATTTACATAAAAAATAATCTTATAATTTTAAATTATTTACGTTTTTCCGACAAAGTTAATAAAAAATAAACGATAAAATTGTCGCCTATTTTCTATTAAGCATACTTATATTTATTAAACGTTGCTGGAAATTTTATTACTCAGAAAATTGCACTTCAAAAGTATAATCGTCAATGAAAACTCCCAGGAGTTATATTTACGTCCATTTTGATTGACATTGTTTGTTGTAAGGAATTTTTTAATATAAAACAAAATTAAACTTAAGTAATTACTAATTGATTTTCTTTGCTAGGCTGCGCGTTATTGCTTCGTAAATTAAGGCGACGTCGCAACTTGATAGTCTACAGGGAGTAATGAAATGCTGTGATTATCGTTGAGAATTTAATGCTTAAAAAGACAAGTTATGGATATTAAATTTCTCATTTTGAAATAAAATGTAAGTGAAAACAATACTACAAAACAACAATTTTCAATTAGTAATAAGGGTACCACTTGCAGATAATCGAACAAACAGCAATTTGATCATTTTTATGCAAAAATCCCCATTGAAACAAAACACTATCCATATAACCCGCATACGTTCACCAGTGTCGTTTTATTATCTCCTATAATGTTTAAATTCTAAACAAAAATAAAGAAATTGTAATCTCAAATTCAACAAACAATCAAGTTTCTGGTAATTTCATTTTATTTATAATTATTGTAATCCTCAGTTCTTTTATTCCCAACAAAGTTTTTCTACACTACTTTTTTGCTTTCATAATAGCAATAAATATTTCATTTAGAAAAACCTGTAAAATTTTGGTACTATCAAAAATTCACTCATTAAATTTATCTCCAGACAATTGATTAAGATTTTATTGTAACTGAATAACACATAATAAATAATCGTTTCATTAATTCCATAAACATTATATAAAATCTATAGACTGTAGAATACCATTCCTTTTAAAAGCGTTTTACAAGTGATGATTGTGTTGTTTTTTTTATTACCAACAAAATGTTCATATTGTACAAGTTATGTGCAGTTTGATCTCTTAAGTTTACAAACTAACATTTGCGTGAAAACTATTTGTGATTATTAAAGTCCGAACAGATGGTATCGACATATCGACATGTTTTAAACAATTTTTTGTTACCAATTAAAAGTTAGATATAATATATTATGTAACAAAATAAAATTACTATAAATACATTTTTTTAATATCTTGATTATGAAAGCCGTTGTAATTTCAATTCCATCTAATTTAAAGTTTTCTAGAATAAAATTATAAGCCCCATCTTTATTTGCAACTTATTTATTACAACCGCAGGATACTTATATAATCAATGACTGGTTTATGATATTACAGGGCAAAAATATAAAATTATTAGGTGGACCACAAGAAATTAATTCTAAGTAGCTTAAATTAAAATTGTACGTACAACCGAAGCATAGAGCAATATATATTGTTGGTAGAAATTAGATTAAGTTTGAATAAATCATCTAATATTAATAAAAAAATATATTTACCCAAATACTACACAGAATGGAAAAATTTCGAAGAGTGCTGATGCGCTGATGGGCAGATGTCGCTCTTCCCTGGTCATAACCAAAGACGCCATTGTAAAAGCTCTATTATCAAACGTGCACTGAAACGTTACATGTACCATGTCAAAAAGAACTTCTTCTTTAAGCAACTCAATTTTCATTTCTTTATGGTAAAAGTGCCGCGCAACCTGAAACAAATTTAATAATAACATATAAGTCTTTAATTGCAAAATTAAACTGTATATGGAATTTATATTTTTTATTTATACTTTTGTAAAAAAAAAATTATTAGCTTCAATTTTCTTATGAATAACATAAATGTTGGTTACACAAATTGTTAAAATTGATAAATAAGAATCGGCTGGTATTCACATAATTTAAATTATTAAGACCGGTGTTGCATTTTTTTAATTAATTAAAATGAATTGGCCGGAATTCAAATTTTTAAAACTATTAAAAAATAACTGACTAGTAATAAAAAATTAAAATTAATTTTAAAAGTCAAACCTGATTAATCTGAAAGAATCGGCTGCTATTCATTTTTTTAAATTTATTAAAATTGAACTGGCTGGTAGTAATTCTTAAAATATATAAATAAATTGGCCAGCATTTACTTGTTATAAATTGACAAACCTGTATTTAATTTTTTTTTTAATATGATAAATAGGAAGTGTTAATCAAACAGAAACTGACTAGTAATCACACTTATAAAATTGATATATAGTAGATCTAAGTAATTTTGTTAAATTAATTGTTGTGCTGTCTTCAAAAATCACATAATTATAGTTTTGTGTGCTTGTTTAATATATCCTGAATGTATCGACTTTTTTAAACATACATTTTTCTAAACTTTCAGACATAGTGAAGCATGATATTATTTTAAGCGTAAAACCTTTATTGAACCCTTAGTTCATCTTAAATGACTATACTAATATTAAAACTGATATAAGGATTAAGGAATAAAACGTAAAAATAAAGAGAAATTTTTAAAATTTAGCTTTACTTTGGGAAAATAGTCTTGTGTAATGTACTGTACAAAGTTTAACATGCTCTGTTATCGGTACAAAGTTGTAAACGGGGATTTACTATAAATCCCCTATACATTAAACATTATGTTTGGACAACTAATTCAATTCCATTTATATGAAGTATTATTCACTTTATAGATTAACAAACCACTAACGATGTGGGTATTCTGCTTTGTTTTCATCAAAGTTAATAATCTTTAGATTACTAAAGATATTAATTAATCAAATTGCGTTTGTAAACAGTTGCATGCAATCGGATTACATTAAATCTCAAATTAATTAGAGAAGTTGTATCTACTGTGAACTATACTTAAAAAAACTAAAGTATCGATGTTGCAGATTAACAGAAGTTTACTTTGTTGAACTGTAATGGATAGGTGGATGGACCATTAAAGTCCGCTCCACAATGAATTTACTAAGGTATTGCAATACTATTTCTATTAGAAAGCCTAAAACAATTACGTTAACAATTACATTAACAACTTAATAAAATAATTTTTGATTAATAACAATTTTATTATTAATTACAAATTTTCAACGTACGTTCAAACGGTACTGTTTATAAATATTTTCTATAAATCACATAACATTAAATGAATAACAATTGAATTTTATACATAAATTTTAAATTAGAAGTAGTATTTTTCCAAACAACTAGTTGGTTAATATTCCATGTAACAATAAATTGTGATTTTTGATAAAATTATGGTAGTTGTTATTTGATACGTAAATAAATTTGTCGACTAAACCAACAACATATAATGTGACACCCATTTGTTTACTTACCTCTCGGATTTGGCCCATTGTGTAGTGAACAAAACCGCGCCTTTTACTTCTGTAATGTAACGTTAGGCCCTGTCGTGTTTCATTTTCGCAAATAAAGCTGGGAGCTCTCATTCGGGGGTAAGAGAATTTTAAGTATTCATGTAAGTTATCCAAACCGTTCAGAAAATCCCTCATGTGTCTGCCCAATACTGATAGCACTCGATCGTATCCATATTGAGTTACAAATGCAATAAAAAAGACGCCCATCTCATCGAAGAATTCTTTTTCAGATGTGTCTAAAATCTGAAATATGAAATATGTATTAGACTTAATTACCAAAGTTTATTAATTATTAATATTAAAAATAGAATTATATGAAAAATACAAAAAAACAATTATAAAAAAATATTGCATACATTTACATTTACAAAATGCAATTTTGAAATTCCTTTCACATCACTGCTGTTTGCTGAATTGCTATAGTATTAGATTTAAATAAAAGTTTATAATCTATAATAACACACAAACTCTTTGTTTCATCATTGACTTTTAGGGGAGTATTGTTAATTTGAATATTGAATAAATTATTATCTGATCAATGATTATCTTAGACAAACCGACAAAAACTGTAACACAAATTACTTAATTCTATCTTGTAATAGTGTTCGTACTGGCAATTCTTATTTTTATTTTCAAGAAAATAGTTTTGAATGTGTCTGTGATGTAATAAAATGCCTTGAAAACTCAAAAAATAAAGATATCAATGGACTAAGCTCATATGTTCTTAAATGCTCAATACAAGATATTACATTACCTGTAACAAATCTAATAAATAGATATATAAGAAATGGCACTCTTCCACATTTATTAAAAATATCAAAAGTAATACCAATCTATAAGAAAGGTAAAGTAAACAAGCCCAGTAACTATAGACATGTAGCTCTTTTGCGAATTTTCTTAATACAATTTTGCTTGATTGAATATTTACAAAAAAATAATTTACTTCACGTAAAACAATTTGGCTGCAGAAGAAATAGATGAACCACTGATGTTATTTTAAGTTTTATTGATAACACCTTGATGTGTTTTGAAAAAGCCTTATTTGTTATCAATATTTGTGGATTTGAATAAAGCTTCTGGTTGCGTTTTTTGCAAAATATGTTTATACAAACCACGTGCTTACAAGTCAGTCATGATCAGTCAGATCCAAAAAGTTACACATAAATCATGGTGTATTCCAAGGTTCAATTCTTGCACCACTATTAGTTTTAATATATACATTAATGATTTACTTGCCTGTATAGCTATATAAAGAAAAAGTTGCTGTAGAAAAAGTATTTTTCGACCACAAATTAACTTGTGTTTATCCAGCAACAATATAACTAAAAAAAATTATACATTACAGATTGAGTATTTAGACTGGAAAGAAGAGCAGTATGAATAGTAGCAGGAATTCAATATTGCGATAATTGTAGAGAGCACTTTAAAATACTCAATATTCATACATTCCCATGCCTATGCACATACGAATGATAACTCTAAAAAATCAGTCACCATATGTTTAACACTCAAACATACATAGCTATGATACGAGCAACAAAAACAATCTATGATCAAAATGGATTCGTTTATCCAAGTATAAAAACTGTCAGGACATGATGACATTAAACATATGACACGCAAGCTACTTGAAGAGTATGATAGGTGGGGTTTAGAGGTTAACATACATAAAACAGAATACATGTGTATAGGAGGAGAACAACAAGACCTGCCTATCTCAGACAAACAAAATATCAAACACTGCAGCTCGTACAAATACCTAGGCGTTAAAATATCGAAAGAAGGAAGCCTGGACGAAGCAAAAGCCGAAAGAAATCTTCAAGGCAGGAAGGCTGTGTCCATGTTAAACGGCATACTATGGGATAAACACATTACAAAGTAAAACAAACACAGAATATACAACGCAATAATATAATAACCTATAGTAGTGTGGTAAGTATAATAACCTATAGTAGTGTGGCCTGTAAAGGATAGAACAGAGAAAACGCTAAAAGCCACAGAGATGCACTACTGGAGAAGAGCGGTAGGAAAGTCTAGATTGGAAAGGATCAGAAATGAAAGGATAAGGGAAAGTAAAGCACGATATTACAGATGACATAAGAACGGGACAACTAAGAT
>JARJEC010008105.1:0-11149 GCA_030264575.1 Tachinus sp. AB-2021 | reverse complement strand
TTTAGATAAATATAGATAAAATCGGCTCGTCGTCCGTACCAGGACTTTTTGGGAGAAACTTGAAATATTTTGGTATTTACGTTTCAAAAATGACCACTCAACGGTTTGATGTAAATATTAAATACCTTACAGAAAAGCATTTGAACAAATTCATTTATTTTACTTTTTAAACAAGAAATTAAACCAGTAAAAATAAACAAGTTTTGCTTAAAAATCCCTTTTTTAAGTGTATAGGGTTATGAATAAAACAATTGCCAAAATGTTATTTAATAGAATCTTAATAGAAACGATTTTGTGTGTTTTTTATAAAATGTTTTTTCCACAATAATTTCTTAAAAAAAGCGTTTTTGTTTAATTACTTAACCAATAGTATATAACACATTAGCTGTAAAATTATATATATATTAGGATCACCGTCCCAACTACTATTAAATTATTAATAGATTGGATTTTTAACTTTTTGTGAATGTTACAAATATGAACGTCTCAAGTGAGTTGACTGTTCATTCTTTTGATTACATAATAGATGGGTGGGCGACTGCCTTATAAAAATAATTAATATAACTACAGTACAACTAACATAGCGTGGTCTATGGAAATCGTTTTTACGCAGTAATAAAAAAGAAGCATAACACGAGAAAGGTCGCTGGTTTTGTCTCTGAGCATACTTTAGAGCTCTCTTGTATTATACATCCTTTTCTATTGTTTTGCGAAATCGATTCCATAAGGCACATGTTGGTTGTATTATAGTAGTTAATGCAATAAGTGACATAACCACCAGTGCGACTATTATCAGATTAAATTTTAAGTATTTCTTTCGCTTTTATTACAATTTTATATGAATATCTCAGATGGGTTAAAAGGTCCAATCTTTTGATAAACACAACAAACAATAAATAAATGAATGAATTTACAAACAAATTAATAAGAATCAAAGAAAATTAATAAAAATAAACTAAAACATGGATATAAACGAACAACAAAAGTAGTAAGTTAAATAGCAACTAAAGCAAAATAACGCTGATTAAAATATAAAATCAAAAATAATCGGGAAAAAAATGAATTATACAAAAATATATAAAATAAATAAAAATAATGGAAGTACATAATTAAAAACATAATAAATATTAGCAATAAAATAAAAACGAAGAATATCCAAAGAAAAAGAAACTGAATGAAACAAAAAATAATAACAACAATGTATTAAATCAAAAATAAGTAGAAATTAACAAAATAACTGATTATATCAGATGGTTATAATTTCAAGATATACAATAACTAGAGTTAGGATTTATATGCGTTAAGATTTTTACCAATATTATATGCATATCAATTTTGAATGTATATCTCTACGAATCATAAGATTCAATTTGCTCCTCTTTCAAAGTCGATCAAATAGTGGTTTTTATAAAAAAAAAACAATAAACATAAATAAATAATTGTATTTGAGACAAGCTATAGGAACTTTTTTACCATTGGGTGCCATATTTAAATTAGGCAATAAAGGTTGCATACGTTGATATATCTGTAAATGCAACTTTTATAAAAATACAAGCTACTTACGGAGGTCGCAGGTTTCCCACCTATGAGACAAAACATATACCTAATTTATAAAAAAAAAACATTAAATATTTTTTATTTTATATTTATATTAAATATTTTTTGGATAAACAAACAAATTGTACACATATGTAGATGAAAACATATATATTTATTCTTCTAAAGCTTGATTTATGCAAACTGTTTTAGTTATAAACATAGAAATTAAAGTAAGCACAGAAACGTGCTCAACATGTAACCGCTCATGCAACTGCGGTTTTGGTTTTAAACTAATTTGAAACGAAAACGCAACTACATGAGCGGTTACATGATAAGCGCACGTTTCTGTGCTTATTTTAATTTCTATGTTTACAACTAAAACCGTTGCATAAATCAAACTTAACTTTCATAGTAAAAAATTCGTGTATAATGCATCATCTCCATGTTAACGGTGTGAGGACTGTGCGGGGTGACTAAGCATTCTATAAATATCGAGCACGGAGTAATTAATACATTATTACATAAAACTTTTACTAGACGTCGTCACCATTAATGTCTGTATATATATTTTTTAAATAATTGACTTGACGAGGAAGAAAAATATTCAAAATCAAATAGTAATTCATGAATCGTGGAAATCGAATAGTAAACTAATGAAGTGTCAAATATAACTAAATATAAAAAATGCCGCCCCAAAGTATATGCCCCCCCCCCATTGGTACGCCAAAGCCTTTTTATTTTGTTTATTGTCGGGTTTCTAGTTTTTATGCATTTATAGTGCATATTTTAAGAATTTTTATTTGTTTTTTATAATGCCTATGCTTGTTTTTATTAATTTTGCTATTTTGTCATTTTTGTGCATATTTTATACTTATTTTAAGCAATTTTAGATTTAATAAATGCTCTTCTGGTAGAATCGTTGGTGAGCATCCACAACTATAAATTAAGGTCGTTGAATGAATGTACATGTTACAATATAATAAATACAAAAATTAACTATGTTCTTTTAAAAATTAAGGATTTTTGATTTAGATTTTTTTTTTAAATATAAATGAAAACATCATTAGTATTGATGAATCATTAATAGTAAAATTTAAATACGCACTAATAACATCTCTTGATGTTGAAAAAAGTTTTTCGGAATATAAGAGCTTGGTGACTGACAGAAAAATGTCCTTTTTAATTTAAAATTTGGAAAAAAAATGAATATGAATTTACTTTTGTTCCTTTTGTTGTGTTTATTACTATATTAACAGTTATAATTTTTTAATTCCAGTTATATTGAAAATAAACATGTTTATGATTATTTTGCTGTTTTTAATGCTTATTTGTGCGCTAATTTTGCAGTTTTTTACGCATATAAGTCCTAGATCTACAAAAAAAACTATTAATACGTATTATAGGACTCTGCTACTATACATTTAAGTAATTTTGGGAACTAATAATTTACCAAAATAAAAAGATGAATGACTATTTTTATTTTCATGAAACGTGATCATATACAATTTGCGTTGTAAAATTAAAAGTCACATCTATGCATTTAGCAATTTAACATTATTGTTCTGACCTTTTTGTGGGCGTTTTAATTGCGCCGGAATTCGTACATGCAATTTTATAACAATTTTCCACATTTTTTTTTATTTACTTAAATACAAATTAACTAAATTATTATATATAGTGGCCGCCAAAAGGTATGAGAAACATATTATTTATTTCTCACACATTTTTATTCTATACTAAAAGTTGTGCATATATCAATATAAACAAAGACTGTTTCAAATATACCAAGTACCAAGTACTAAGTGATCTATATCAATAGTAGAACAAACACACATATGCACACTCCTTTTACTGCATACTCGATGGTTCTCAAACACATGTTTATCTTAACGATGAGTCTATACTCAAACTGTACATTCACATTCTTTACATTCATGCTGATTTGTTTCGGTCTTCTTTTATGCCTCTACGATTTCCGTCTTCACGGATTTTTTGTGATTATTTTTGTTATCATTTTTTTTGTGGTTTTTGATTTCACAACAATATTTCTTTATAAAAGCTAGAAATAAGTGATTAATAAATTGGTTGTAATTTACGTATTTTGTTAGTGAAATGCAAAAAAATCACTTTAAAACCGGTATAACACTTGAAATGCCTAGTTATTTACGAACTAAGTGCTGGAAACTAATTCTCTTATATGAATGCAAAGTTTGAATTAAAATTTTTACGCAAAATGTTTGTACAGTATTTTTTGCAAAGAACAAAAACTGTGACTTAAGAATTAAATAAATATGTTAGGAACTATTAACAAAGTTACTGGTGTCCTCGTATATAATTCACTCAAAGCTTATAAACTGCTAAGCAAGATTATCGTGGATGATCTTATGGTTGTAATTTGATCACAATTCATTATTATAATATGAAAACTGTACAAAGGCTTTCATAGACTATCATAGCTCATGATTATGACCCCAATTTTTGTAAAATGTAAGCATCGTTTTCAGTATTTTTATTGTGGACACACATATTGTGAAAAGATGTGGCCTTCAAAATAAAAATTGATGTGTTTCAGAGATTAATAATAATTTTGAAAAAAAACTCAGGTTTCATATTAAAACAAAATTTAAAAATATCCATAGCTGAATTACTACAAATTAGGTATCACAAGGTGGGTCATCCCGTTTAAAGTTTTTGAAAGGTACTATTTGTATTAATAGAAGAGATAGAAATTGACGCATATGCCAACAAAATGTCAATAGTATGTCAAAAGAGATCTCCTTCAAAATAAAAATTCACACGTTTTTGTTTGTCGAGTTTTTTATTTTGCCTCGATTTTCTAAGATATACAAATACATTTGAAAAAAACACAATGTAATAAACTAAAATAAATATAATTCATGGTATTTGTCTCATCTTTTCAGAAATTACATAATCCAAAATGTATTGGTTAATATTTCTATTAGTGGTAGTAGCATTCGTCATATACAAGTCAAGAAACACATTGCTTTATTGGAAAGATCGCGGTATTGCATATAGAAAACCTGTGCTATTTATAACAGACTTCTTGAAGTTATTCTTGGGAAGACAATCATTCTACGATAATCTTACCAATTATTACGACGATTATCCAAATGAAAGGTACAATTATTTATACATCCAATGAAAAACAACATATTGCATCTTCTAATATTTTTAGGTTTAGCGGAATGCATTTATTTGGTTCGCCAACTATACTAATAAGAGATTTAGAACTCATAAAAAAAATTTTAGTCAAAGATTTTGATTATTTTACCGATCATTTCACAATGGACGCATTAGATGAAAAATTATTTAAAAAAAACTTGATGTTATTGAAAGGCCAGGAATGGAGAGACATGCGTGCTACTTTAAGTCCAGCTTTTACAGCGAGCAAAATGAAAGCCATGTTTCATTTAATAACAGAATGTGCTGATAATTTAGCCAAACATTTCGCAGATCAACATAAAAATGAAATTACCTTAGAAATGAAAGATCTATTTACCAGATTTACCAATGATGTTATAGCTACGTGTGCATTCGGGGTACAATGTGATTCGTTGAAAGATAAAGAAAATACCTTTTTTATGATGGGAAGAGAGGTTACGCAATTTAGTTTTTTCAGAAATATCAAGTTTATGATACTTTTTACAATTCCAAAACTATTGACAGTAATTTTCAATTACAAAACATGTTCTTTAATAATTTTTTATGAACATTTTTTTTAGGTATTTGGTTTAACTCTTTTTCCTAAAAATATTACGGATTTCTTTATAAAAACAGTGAGTGAGACTATTGCATACCGAACCGAACATGGAATTGTACGTCCGGATATGATCCATCTACTTATGCAAGCACGCAAAGGGAAATTGGAGCATGAAGAACATGAAGAGCTTAAACATACAGCTTTTTCTGAAATTGAAGAATCTAACGTAGGAAAACAGAAAGTTGGAAACAAGGAATATACTGACTTAGACATAGCAGCACAAGCTTTCATATTTTTTTTAGCTGGTTTTGAAACGAGTTCAACAATTATGAGTTTTATGTCTTATGAACTAGCTTTAAATCCAGATATTCAAGAGACTTTATTGCGAGAAATTGATGATGTCATGGATGCTACTAATAATAAACCAACTTATGAATACATAACTAACATGAAATATTTGGATATGGTTCTTTCGGGTATGCAAACTTATGGTTTGAAATAACACCATTCAAAATAACATGTTCTTTAAGAAACCTTAAGAAAATGGCCGCAAGTACCAATAGCAGATAGAGTTTGCGTTAAAGATTACACTATAAAAGCAGAAAAACAAGGCGAACAGGATTTTTTGCTTAAAAAAGGCGAAATTGTCGGTATACCAATTCTTTCTTTGCACAGAAGTGAACAATACTTTCTAAATCCTGAGAAATTTGACCCCAATAGATTTTTAGACGAAAATAAGCACAACATAATTCCGTTTACTTATATACCATTTGGGCTTGGACCCAGATCTTGCATTGGTTTGTTTATATTTTTAAACTCAATATTTTATTGTAATTATAATTTTTTTAAGGTAACCGGTTTGCGTTATTGGAAATTAAGATACTGTTCACGTATTTATTGGCTAAGTTTGAGCTAATTATTGTTGATAAAAGTTCAGTTCCTTTAAAATTAGCACCTGGTGTACAACTAAAACCAATAAATGGTTTTTGGTTGGGGTTGAAAGCAAGGAAATAATGTTTTATTTTATAGAATACTAATATGATTTTGATATATTTAATAGTTTTTTATAACAAAAATATTGTAATAATATGTAATCTCTTACGCTTAAAATAAAATTGTTAATATTTTACTTTTGTTTGTATTATCATAAAGTTGCGATGACAGCTGGCATCGCAATCCACGTCAGGAAACGAAAAATATACAATACATTCTTTGAAGGGTTCTCTAATTTATAAGTCAATAGAGTAAATAAAAAGGTCAGCAATATTTTGTAAAAACCAAAACTAACGATATTGATTGCTTTTGCTTAATGGAATGTATAGAATTGCATACGGGGCAAATGGCCCCTGCGGCTTCGCTGTAAACACGCACTATTTTTTATGTGAGATATTTATCGCCAAGACTCGGCGGTCCTCTATTTTCTATAACCTTCTTGCACAAATGTGGCTAAATTTTGTTGATCGAACTCTCAATTTGATCCTTCATGGTAAAGGTGGTCGTAGGCTTGTTGGTATTAAAAAAACTAAAATAAATTGTATGATCTGGGCTTACCAATTGTGATTACCAAAATGAGAAATCACGCAACCAATAATTAAATTAGTTCTTAGGCTCTATGACGTTCTTGTCAAAATCAGATGTCCACATTCTTATTTTAAATTTTATTATTTTACCATTGCTAGACCAGCATAATTATTAAAAAAGAATGATCCTATGATGGCTCTAGCCCAAAACCTACAACAATAACACGTTGTAAACGCAGTCGTTTTTTTAACCACAAATGCAACAATTTTGAAGATAACAAATGCAGCAAGATGAAAATAAGTTTTATGGAATTTTTTTTAAACAAGCAGAAACAAGTAGTGTTCCATAATCCATTCAAAAAGCTTTCTGTGCTCAGTAGACTTCAAATTCTTGCGTCGATCAAAGTATATAAGGAAGAAGATGAACGTTTTTCTGCAAAAAACTTAAACTTAAAATGTCGAATTTGTGACCAGTCACTACGGTGCTAAATTGATGTTATTTGACTCTCAGCAACAATATTATATTTTGTATTGAACGATTTGTTGAAAGGCGGTCAGAGTGGCTAAGATCACTGATTGATCCAATCTCTCTGAATTGTGTTATTAATCTGTTTGGAGTTAATTGTACAAAAATTGCAAACTATAACTACCAAACTTTCAATATTTTCTAAATATTGATAGTGCTATAAAACTGATTTTGAAATGAATCTCCAAATTTTTTTTGTGGTGGTACAAATGAGTGTACAGTGAAATATTCAATACATTATAGGCGCAACTGATTTTGTTTGCCTATTGAATGTATTTATTTAAAAGAAAATCATGTAAACTAAAACACGATTAAAATGTATTTGTATATTATTTAAGGAGCAGTAATGTATACAATAATTCACGCCTAATCAAAATTGGAGCACGAGCTATAGGCGAGTGAATCGAGTGATGTAATCATCCAAGTGCGTATTTCCATTTCTGCTTTATCTACGACTACCACTATTTTGTAATTTACTTATTGGTGCAGTTTCTTGTATAAACGCTTCTACAGGTTTTTTTATTAGTCAGGACAAATGTTACCAGCAGTCCTATAAAAATGTAGAAACGTTTATCGTTAATACTCACCTTCCTTCGTTCCTGAATATTTTTCATCGCGCGCTTTGTTATGAAATCGCTTGCGTGCGTAATGCATAACATAATATTCAGATTTTGCTAAAGAAAAATTTCCATTTTTTTTAGTTAACCCAAGTATTTAAATTTTGTATATTTCGTAGCATAGAGTAGAATGTCCAAAAAGATGACGCTCTACATTTTCTCATAGTACAACAAAATACATTAAAAGTACACTTTGTGCATTTTGATAATCAAATTACAATATTGATGCGGTTAAACGAAACCACATTTTGAATGCGACCTTTTCTGAATCATTGCACGAAATATATTTAGCTAAATTGCTCGATTAAATTTGTTAAAAATTTCGCAAACTGATGTATATTAATTAATCATTTTTTCTATATTGATGGGATTCTGCATCCGACACTAACAGATATTAATTAATTTGTCAAGTTCAATTTGTTTATATTGATTGACAAAAATTCAAAAATGACTTATGTGATTTTTTTATAATTATGGAGGCAAATAGTCAAAAAAGTTTATTTAATGCATATATAATGTTATTTGTCTTCATTTTAATCGTGTGCATTACTTTTGGTATAAGTACAAAAACGAATTTATTTATATTTGGAATATTTGACACTATAATGTACACTTTTTTAATGGAATTTTAAAAACCACATTTTTAAAATAAAAGAATTGTTATCGCTAGTTAAAAATTTAAAAAAATCAATAAGAAACAGTTCCACTCAGCAACTAACTGATAGCAAAGATATAATTATGTTTTTGACCTTTATTGCATGTTATTTAAATGTTTATCTCAAAATTTATTGATACATATGTTATTGATAATATATATTGATAAACATAGATTTAAGTTTTCCTTGGCAATAACTAGAGATAGATTTAAACAAGGTAATATTTTTTTATAAAATGAACTTGCTTTGAAAGAGATAAAAATTACAAATTCAATGTATTTTTGTATGCTGAGCTTAAAAACTAATTCAATAAATGCAAGATTTTTAGAGTCCAATGGACGTTATATATTACTACATTTTCTTTGTTCTGAAACATTACAACCGCAAAAATAAAAATTTCATTATACAAATCCTTTGAAAAATTGAAAATAACTGAGGTGTTAAACATAAATAAATGAAATTTGCATCACAAAACGATTAAGATCGACAAAATTGCACAAAATATGCACAAAAATTAAATAATTGAAATATCTTATTTTTAAAAATATGAATGTATATAACTCTTAGCTTTAGAATCAATTAATTAAGCCTTTTACTTTTTAAAAGCATTATTTTTTATATGTACAAGTTGATGTGATGTGAATATGAAAACATAATAAAATAGGTTTATATAAATATACTTTATTTCATCTTTTCAGAAAATATATAATCTAAAATGTTGTACTGGATCCTACTTATATTAGTGGTAGTAGCATTTTTCTTTTACAAGTTAAGAAACGCATTGCTTTACTGGAAAGATCGCGGCATTCCATATAGAAAACCTATGCTATTTATAACAGACTTCTTAAAATTAATCTTAGGAAGACAAACATTCTACGAAAACGTTACCAACGTTTACAATGATTTTCCAAATGAAAGGTACCATCACATAAACCTAAAATGAAAACAAGTAAGTTTTCTATTATTTTTAGATTTTATGGAATGTATTCATTTGGTTCGCCTGCTATACTAATAAGAGATTTAGAACTCTTAAAAAAAGTTTTAGTCAAAGATTTTGATTATTTTATCGATCATTTTCAAATGGAAGCATTGAATGAAGAATTACTCAAAAAGAACTTAATGTTGCTGAAAGGCCAAGAGTGGAGAGACATGCGTGCTACTTTAAGTCCAGCTTTTACTGCGAGCAAAATGAAGGCCATGTTTCATTTAATAACGGAATGTGCTGATAATTTGGCTAAACATTTCGCAGATCAAAATAAAGATGAAATCACATTGGAAATGAAAGATTTATTTACCAGATTCACTAATGACGTTATAGCCACGTGTGCGTTTGGGGTACAATGCGATTCGTTGAAAAACAAAGAAAATACATTTTTTATGATGGGAAGAGATGCTACGCAATTTACTTTTTTCAGAAATATTAAGTTTATGATATTTTTAACAATTCCAAAATTAATTAAAGTAATTTTCAATTACAAAATATATTATTCTGTAAAAATTTTTATGAAAATCATTTTTAGGCATTAGGTATAACTATTTTTCCAAAATATATTACGGATTTCTTTGCAAAAACAGTAAGCGAGACTATTGCATACAGAACCGAACATGGAATTGTACGCCCAGATATGATTCATCTACTAATGCAAGCACGCAAAGGGAAATTGGAGCATGAAGAACATGAAGAGCTGGAGGATACAGCTTTTTCTGTAATTGAAGAATCTAACATAGGAAAGCAGAAAGTTAGAAACAACAGAGAATATACTGACACAGACATAGCAGCACAAGCTTTTATATTTTTTGTAGCTGGTTTTGAAACGGCTTCAACGATGATGAGTTTTATGTCATATGAACTCGCTGTAAATCCAGATATCCAAGAGAATTTATTGCGGGAAATTGATGATGTCATGGATGCTACTAACAATAAACCAACTTATGAATACGTAACCAACATGAAATATTTGGATATGGTTCTTTCAGGTATGCAAATAATTTGAAATAATACCAATCAAATTAAATATTATTTTAGAAACTTTAAGAAAATGGCCGCCTGTACCAATGGGAGACAGAGTCTGCGCTAAAGATTACTTAATAAAAGCAGAAAAACCAGGCGAAAAAGATTTTTTGCTTAAAAAGGACGAAATTGTCGCTATACCAATACTTCCTCTGCACAAAAATGAACAATATTTTCCAAACCCGGATAAATTCGATCCTGAAAGATTTTCGGACGAAAATAAGCACAACATAGTTCCGTTTTCTTATCTGCCATTTGGACTTGGACCCAGATCTTGCATTGGTTTGTTTATTTATTTAAACTCATTTGCATTTTTTTAATCATTATTTATTTTAATAGGTAATCGGTTTGCGTTATTGGAAATTAAGATATTGTTTACATATTTATTGGCCAAATTTGAGATAATTATTGTTGAGAAGAGTGATGTTCCTCTAAAACTAGCAGCTGGTATACAAATAAAACCAGTGAATGGTTTTTGGCTAGGGTTGAAAATAAGGAAATAATTTTAGATATTATATAAATAAATAATATTATTTTGGTATATTTAATAATTTTATTT